>CAOGCB010758692.1:0-20535 GCA_948266635.1 Cnidoscolus chayamansa
TTTTTAGAAATAATTATCCGTGTTTGAGTTCTGCATCAATGAGAGAGGGAGCTGAAGGAGCTTGTAAAGAGTTTACCATCGGGAAGTCATAGGCCCATTAATATTGGCACCTGCCCATCAGAAAATTATTTGATGAACTGAAACGCTTCGTCCCATTTTGAGCTCATACTCGACATCTGTTGATGAACCAAACACTTTACTTGTGGGCCATGTTAGCTTGTTTAAGTTCGTAGCGAGAAAACAGCGTACGTGTGGTGCGAATGATAATGTCCTCGGGGTTCTTCCCCCAGTAGTCCTCAAACGCCTTTTGTAGTCCTCATATTATTCTGCTATTCCTTATTATCGATGAATCGAAGATTTTATACTTGACCCTGTGAGGGGCAAACGATGAATAAACAAAGAAGAAGCCATGCTTGAGAAATCTAAAAATCTGGAAAATGGGACAAATGAAACAACTGTGGCAATTGATTCTTCAGTAAAGCATATGGATACGTGAGGGCTAGCTAGGAAGTAGCAGCAAATCCTGATGATGTCAACTATCTACTCAAGCATACCAATGAATCAAGGAATATGGAGCACTCAGCACATGGCAGTAGGGCACGTTTGTTACTGTACTGCACCTAGCAATGAAGTGAACAGCGTGGGAGAACCGGTACTATTCTCAAAAATACTCTTGTACCAATGAATTGCTAACATCTAATTACTTCCATGTGATATCACCGATGAAGCAGTCGGACTGGTAACATCTTGTTCTTCATTACCAAAGTTGGCTTTTCCAGTCAACATTTTGATGGCTATTTGAGCAACTTCAGCAAACCAATCATCCTCTGGCAAAACACTGCCAAGATAAGGTTGAGCATGTTAGACATCTTAGGAGTTAGAATCTCTGATTTGCCAATCATATTCCTAAAACAATCTGAAAGGGCTTCCATGCACATTAGCTATACAAAAGCAGCACAGTTTTTTTTTCTTTTCTGAAGAATGTTTTTTATTTAGTTTGATGTGAAGTACCTGTAGGGATCCACTCCAGTAGCAGATACCACATCAATTGCTCTTGCTATGATATTTTTTATAACTTGGTGTAAATTCCTAGATAAGTAGCGGCCTTGAGATGCAAACAGCAACACAAACTCCATGTCCAGATAAAACTGCACTAGAAAGTTGAACCATTGTGAGAAACACTTCCCCATCTGTGTAAAATAACAGTCACTTGAGCTCAATAATTAGGAAACAAAAGAACATGAATGCTGATTTGTTGTCCCTTTTCTTCTTTGGTTCATTGCATAAGTTAAATAATAGAGGGTAACTCGTCGCCCTCTTTTATACCCTGACCCCCATCTAAAGGGATTCAAACTTGTGACATCTTCACAGGTATCACAAGTACTTACTGCTAGTGTACCCACCTTGCGGACAATAATTTTTTAATATGAAATATACCTGTTGAAGGCCAAGAGGACCCAAAGGCTTTGTTCCCTCCACCTCTTCCCAGAAGGTTTGATCATCAGAAAGCCAGAGGATCACAGTCTCTGTTAGTCTCATTAATAGAACTGTTGCAAACCTTTCCCTACCTACAAACATATCACTTGCTATGCTTGCCACCCGAGTCAATTTTATGAACAGTTCCTGTATGGAAATATAGTTAGCGAAAAAATTTCATGATCTTGATAAACACAATTTCAGTAGCAAAACATTTATAGAACAAAAGCAGCTAGGAGCTATAATAGAGCGCCTCAGATAGAAGATTAACCTACAAGCTAAATCCAATCAAGAACATGCACAGAGTTGAAAAAATTGCAAGGGCAAAACATCTATAAGTTGATTCTGTGAACACGAGTAATCTGATATACTAGTGCGTTTAAAAGCTGTGAACAAGAAGATGGAATGTGAAGAGGGCCTAATGAAGTTACATTAAGAGAGGAGGGGAGGGGACGGGAAGCAAAGAAACTGTTCTAATCAGTGAGAAGACTGACCCTGATAGCAAGTAGATTAAATTGAAGCACATAGTTCTTTTGTTTTAAACTGATATATCGTACCGCCTACAGAGCAAGTAGATTAAATTGAAGCACACAGTTCTCTTGTTTTAAACTGATAAATTGTACCGCCTAAAGCTATATCAGTTTTCTTTGCTTCCTTTGTATACAGTCAAGAACATTGCATGGCAAGCCAGAAATAGTGTTTATGACAGGCAACAGCATTGAAAAATGTTAAAGGATTTCATCATGCTATAGTTCATCTGAAAGGTTTTCTTTGGAACGAGGACTAACATTTAACTAAAAGACTTCGATTAAAATTTTAGCAGATCAAATGTACCCACATTAACACAAATGGCAAGAACATCATGATAACATCCATGATGCCTGATGGGTATCAATTGTCTCAAAGTTTCTCTTATAGATGTTCTACATATGTCAGGGACAAGGGCACGTTCAATGCCCTTGATACATAGAGAAAACCAACATGTTCTTGCAACCTACAAAAGAGTACCTGAATAATTGGAGATGGGAACCATTCAGGCTCCTCTGCTTGATCATCCATACTTGTATATATGTTTGCATTGAGACGGATTTCACCATCTTCCGTGAATATGAGCTCAAGAGCATGCTGTCTACAGAAGCTATCTCGCAAGCAATCAACTAAGCGTTGAAGTTTCCTCTTCCACTCTCTTTGATCTGGAAGTCGAGATTGCCTCTCTGAAGCTCTTCTTGGATGTTCATCCATTCTATTAGACGTTGGCAAAAGCTTCATGGCAGCACGTGGGAGCAGCTCATCTGCTAACAGTGATGCATTAGCAAGGAGAGCTAACTGCTGGGTTTCAGTTTCTGCCATCCTGACAATCTTATTTCCAGAGCCTTCCAAGTACTCTTCATTATCCACGGAACCCGGTAACGCACGTACCAACAAATTTACATAGGAGTTGAACACTTGGAGAACACCTTCCAATGCAGGACCATCCAACTGAAGGCTCTCAAGAGGCCCCACATCTTCTAGAAATTCCTGAATTCAGGCAATGAATAATTAATGAAGTAAGAATTTCTTGAATAGAGTAATGAACGTTGAGGGACTATATCCCATAATACAAGTTGAATAAAGAAATACTCACTTTCTAACTGGGTTAACTCATAAAAAGAGGACCAATAACTTAAGCCATTAGGCTTTTAATAGAAAACGGGTAGCACACAACTCCAGATGATTATGGAAAAATCAACAACTACATTTAGAAGGGGAAAAGAAATGAACTTGTCATGTTCTTTAGTGTTGTGAAGTTAAAACAAAAAAGGAACTGTAATTGATTACCTGAACCATTGAATTAAATTTGTTAGCGCTGCTTGAAAGTTTTGGCTGCAACACTGTTGCATTATTAAGGGATGAAGAAGAAGTTAAAGGACGCCCACCAACTGGTGGATAAGCCAGCAACCAGTCTTCTGCAGCAGCTAGTGCAGCACTGGTGTGCTCAATTCTTCTTAAATTGGCACTTAATGCTTGCTCAACGGTGGACCTAAAAAGTCTCATCAGTACCGGAGAAAGAGCCAATCCCCGAGCTTCTAACAAAGAACAATGGCCCAAACATATTTGAATGCACTCAGCAGCAACCCTTAGGCCGCCTGCAATTGCTGATGAAGCTAGAACGTGCCGTTTTAGAAGACCAGCAAAAATGTCAGTCTCTTTGACAGCCCAAGTTACAAGCTCAGAAGAATATGCAGGCTCCTCACCAAAAACTGCCAAGGAATCACTTGCAGCCTGAGCAATGGTTGAGAAGACAAGCTGTGAAAGGGCAACAGTATATGCCAATGCATTGTAGGATCGCAGATTCTGCATGTTGGACTGCAACTTCTGGTGGTGAGAATTAAGTAGCAATGAATGGGCACGGGGACCATCTCCAAGTTTTTTCAAAGCCAAAACTGATGAACGAAGCTCTACTCCACGTGTAGAAGATTGGCTAGTGGTCTCGGCGAGTTGATCAGCTAATCTTTGTCTTTTTTCTCTGATGGCAGTATGTAATGTGATGAGTGCAGTTGAGCTCAGTGTGTGCTTCTTACTGCCTTCTCTGGCTAAACTTTCTCCTTTGTCAAGTGCTTCCATAGCTTCATCCACTCTCCTTTCAGCTAACAGAACATCAAGGTTTTCTAAGAATTCTATTACCCAATCTTCTGTTTTAGGAAGTTCCCTGTTGTCAAATTTAAATAGGTCATCTGCTAACGAATCTTCAGAATCAGCCCACAATGACTCGATGCGAACACGTTCAGCTAAACCATGAACTAGAGCGGCCTGAGTAGATAGGTGATTCCTCATGGAAAGAAGTTGTCCTTCAAGAGTTAAAATCTCCTTTGATGTGCTGCAAATTAAAGAAATGTAATTGTTTTCGAAACAGAAACCAGGATATACTCTGAGTAGCAATAATGTTAATAATGGAAGATACATGCTTGCTTGTTCCGCAAACTACTGGTATCCTTTCAAAGGCTGGAAAACCGAGGTGCCAAAGGCATAAATAAGATTAGCTTCACGCTAAGACAACTCTAGTCTGCATAGAAGTTTGCAATGTGCTGAACCATTTTAATCATGATACTGAAAGCACAAAACATCTTGGAATTATCGTGCATCAACAAGTTCAAAATACTCCAAGAGGATGAGCTAGTTTTCCCTGAAGCTACCCGAAGAGTATACTCAACAAACACATATCTATGAGTCAAGAATGAACACTTGATTAAGAATTAGTATTTTTCTGGTTAAGCAGGACTGAAGTGAATATTATGAAATAAAATATTGCCGCTACTGCAACTAGATTTGAAGGAACAATAAAAAATCACATGGCCGATATAAGCCAGCCATGTTACGGGATGCAAGTAATATTATACTTAAGGCTACCAGTGAAACAACTATAGTTTAAACCTGTAATTATGCCAATTAAATTCTTATTTGTTGGAATTTCCTTCTACACAAATAGCCAGAATATTTGATCCGAATTCAATATAAAACCGGAACTTGCAATTAAGCCAATGTAGAAGTACGGATACGGAAGAACGATCGAGTAGATTTTGAGTATAACCTATTGCCTTCATGGGGCTCACCTCTTACAGAGATTGAAATGATACTGGATACGGAAAAATTGTATCTACTCTTGTCCTGTCGCAACAATGCAGAGAGAGATGAAATCTTCTCTACAAATTCATCAGTAGAACCTAATTTCTTAAATACATTTCTATTGTTTGGGAAGTGTCAGGTTGATAAAAATCTCCCTCTAGCTCCTATTCCAGTAACACCTATTTTTAGATTGAGGTTAGTATTATAGACAAGTAGCTTTCCGGATTGTTTGTCTCGCAGACTAAAACTAATTGTTCTTGGCCTCTTATGCTAGATTACCTGCTGATGGAACTTGAAAATCTTGGTTTTTCTAATAGTCAGGAGAGTGTGAAGATTGAAGAAAACTGTCTCACCGTATGAAGGCTCCATAATTAGCATAAACGCTTTTACGCATTTCCTCTGCGGATGCCTTCTTTAGCTCGATCAGGTAAGAACACAAGTGCTTGATTTCCTGCCATGAACAAAATAGTAATGAGGATCTCAACTACAAATGCTGAATTCCAAACGCATGGTATGCATGATTAAAAGAGTGAGACCTTCTCGTGCATGGTCTGGCATTTGGAGGTGATATAGGCATCAGGATCGAAGCTAGAGCTTTTGAAGACCTTTAAGCGATCGCTGAGCGTTAAATTTCCTTCGAGCTCCGTTGCGTCTCCGATACTGGAAGTTCTAGACATTCTGTCTAGAAAAAACTCGGAATCCTGTAAGCGAAACAAGGAAATCAAATTAGAATAGGAATTGGGAAATTGCAATGAGAGAGATTGACATACCATTGTATTGTATTTGGTGATGACGTGAAACAAGAGCGCAATGGCAATGGCAATGGCGTTTTGTTTTTATTTACCACCAGGTAGGTACCTTACCTACTGACTACGTATGACCCGCTCTTTTCGTTTTGGCTTTACGATAGGCGTCGGATTATTATGCGCTTCTCCGACCATCCCTCATTTCCATTTTATTGGCTCCTTGGACCTTCTTTTAACTAATGAAATGAAAACAGCTCCCATTTATTCATTATTAGTTTATGAATTATTTAGATAAAAGATTAGAAAAATAAAATAAATTTAAAAAAACTTTCAATTTTTTTCAAAAAAAAAAAAAGAAAAACCCTTGAGCCTTTTAAGAATAATTTAATAATAAAAGTCATATTGAAAAGAACACCATGCACAATGATCTATTTACTTAATGATACCATCGAAGTTTTGTTTTATCTTGTAGTTTAATCCTATCTGTATATAAATAATAATTAAATTAAAAAAACATTCTTTACGGCATCTTGAATGTTAAAATATTGAATTTTCTTAACTTCCATTGGTCTTGAACAAGAAATATTATCAGTTGCTTAGGAACACTCAAGTTGTTGTTGTGATTGTCCATTGGATATCCCATCAAATTCGAGCCAAATGTAGTTATGGCAAATATGATTTTTTTTTGGTCCTTTTATTGCAGATATCGCTTCTACAAGGATGAAAATGCTGTACTTGTTCATCACTTCTCCAAATTGGATTGGTAAGATCAGATGGTAACACCAAAAGGGTCATGAAGGCACTTAAAAGTTGACATGCATATCATGAAACTAGAAAAAATTAAAAAAAAAAAAAACCCTAAAATTAGCAACCCATTGCTTTCTTGGCTTGAAGCTTAGATTTCTCAACCACAGTCCCATCGTTCCCAGCAAGTGCCTTGTATTTATCTTTCCTTGTAAATGTAGTGCACTCGTAAGAAAGAGTAGCTGCAATCACCCTTTGTATGTAATTAGCCACCTCGTGGCTAGCCTTCCCTGAACTGCATGTTAGCTCCTGAGGCAACTTACTCAAGAAAGTTACTTCGTATGCTGGGCTAGGGTTCATGAAGAAGTAAAATGGATCCATCCCTTTCCATCCTCTAGCTGTGGTTCCATGAAACATGCTCATCCTGTTCACCATAGCCACTGGCACAATCTGATCTGTTAACTCAGCAAACAAAGCTGAAAACCTTAAAAGAAATGGTTCCCGGCAAGTAGTTCCCTCAGGGCATATGGCTAAATCACCTTCTTCTAACAACTTCTTGATCATCGATGCATCCGTGGCACGATCACGGCTGAGCCTAACCGTTTTGATGGGGGAGATGATTTCAGAGAGACGAGAAACTGAATATGTAACTGCTGCAATAGGGCGGCCAAGGGCGGTGGAGAGAAATATCGGATCAAGAAGGGTTCTGTGGGAGCAAACAAATAGGACACCAGATTGGCCGATTGATTTTTTAGCTGGGGGAGGTGGGGTGCCCTTCACGGTTACACGGACGCCAAGTGCCCAGAAAGCATAATAGACCACCGGCATGGGAAGGAGTGACCCAGCTGCTATTCTTAAGCAAGCTAGAACAAATCCTATGGGAATCCAGAGAATGATGACTAGTGCCATTAAAGGTGTTGGCTTCTGTACTAGCCGACCATCATGGAAGATGATGGGTTTTGGGAGCTTATCACTTGTTACTGCTCTTACTTCTGGCTCGGGTGGCACGTAGTAAGCCTCCTGTAAAATTACGACTAGTTGTCAATTTCAAACTGCATATTTTGATTTTCCATGCCGATCAGAAATGACTTTTTACATGTAACTGAGTGAATTACCTGGCACTTAGTCATGAAGGGAATATCGGTACGTCGATCTCCAAGCCCAATCTCTGGCAAAGTATATGGAAACGCCTTGTGAACTGCGCTTGCTTTTTTCTTTCCCACAAGTACCCCAGGGCTACGCACAAACCCAGTTGCTCTACCTTTATAAGTTGATATCTCAGTACCCAAAACCAAATCAGCTCCTAAGAAATCCTTCAAAAAAGGTTCCACCATAATCCTGGGATTTGCTGTAACAACGCAGCGTTTTCCACACGACGAGAACACACGCCACGATTCAGGGTGGAGATCACTGGAATAGAACTTAGGCAGCACTGCACGTGCCACGGACTCAATGTCGGATACTTTCATACCAGCAAATGAAGCAAAGATGAGAACTTGAATGCCAGCAGACTCTGAAATCAAGTAATAGAGAAGTCCTGCCATTGGTGAGGCCAAGAGCAAGAAAATAAGCCTAAAAACACCACCGCCCTCGAAAGCGATCAGAGCAAAATAAGGAAAGGAGCTGCGACCTATAAGCAAGGTCCCATCCATGTCAGCGACCACCGTGTGCTTTTCTCGGCCAATTGATGCACATTTATTAACAGCAGGGAAGCGGTCCATCACAACCATAAAGACCCTGAAGAGCTACTAAAATTGTAGAAACTGTATGTGCAGCAATCCAGGAAGAAGTTGCGGAATATATACAAGATTGAAGAGAAGGGGAATACAGAAGACATGCAAAAAACAAGGCCAAAACGACAGAAATGGTTGTTGAAGTGATAAAAACCATGGCAATTTGGCAGGGAGTAGCGCCGAGATTTCCACGAGAGCTAGCGAGGTTTCTCTGCTTCTAAACACGATCAGGTGGAACCGAGGGCTGGACGCTTTTTACAGAAGAAACAAAAAGATCACTTCGTATTGATCGATGGTCTCATTTTTGTCGTATCTAAAACTTTGCAATACATGTCACTCTCGCTCGAGTGCAATGTGATTGAGCTCCCAGTAACATTTTGTAGTTTGGTTTCTGCACTTGCCTGCTAACTTAGCTCCTGCTGTTAAGTTGTGATCGCGGGGGATGTATTTTTCCCAGTTCCCTACTGGCTGAACAGTGTTCTTTTACAAATTTCTTGCACAATTTTTTGCATGTTTGTTCAATTGCATGGATGATTAAGCAGTTTCAAAATTACTTTCAATTACATAGACTTAGGCAAAGTGTACCACTTTATGGATGGAGGTGGAGAATAAAGGAAGATGAAATTTAAATTATGGCACTTTTGATTTAATTTAGATAAAACTAGGCTACAAAAGGTATGTCTCGGCAAAAATGAATATAAAAGCAAAAAAAAAAAAGAACAATTCCTCGTTTATTTTTCATATTTTCCATTTTATATATACGGAAGAATTTTGCAAGCTCATTTAGAAGTCTCTTTCAATTCTCGTTTTGTTGGAGTATACACACAGACGACTCCAACTACTTTGAAACTAAGGCTTATTATTATTGTTGAATATCAAAAAGTCACAGAGAATTAAATCAGTATAAAAAAGGTAAAAGTATTTTCTTAAATTTTTAAATGTATATATTAATAGATATAAATGTGTCGGCTGAATTTTGATTAATTATATTAAAATATTTAATTTTAATCTAAATATATATATTACATTAAAAGTTATAATATATTTGAAAATTTTTATGATATGATTTACTGAATAAAGTATTAATCATTTAATTAATTTCATTAGGTTAAAAGATATACATTTATCAAATATTAATTAAAAGCTTTTGTAATTTGTCTTTGTTGCATATAATAGAATAGACAAACTTGTATCAAAAGGTGATATACCCTCACCTTAGGGGCCCCCACACTCCGGCCCGATAGGATTGTGGAGGGGTAAATCACGGTGACGTAGCGATAGTCAAGTGAGAGGCCTTTAACTCGGTGCCCACAAGGAGCCCACCCACATAGGTGAAACTCCCACACTGCGGCTGCTGAGGATCGAACCTTGGACCTTGTACCAACTCTACCACTTGCTTACCACTAAGCTAAGCCGTGCGGTCAAAATTTAAATAGAATAGACAAACTCAAACTATTAAAAGGCCACCAACCCTCTTCACTCCCCCAACGCCCTTCCATTTTCAAGTTTATTTTTCTATAAATATTTTTACTAAAAAAAATCATATTAAATATTTATATTATCTTTTTATCAATTATCATATACATCATCTTCAACTCATTATTATAATTATTTTTTTATAATAAATAAAAATAATATGTTAGTGTTTTATTATTATATTTTATCTCTTATTAATATATTTTCAATTTATATTAAAATAAAAATTGATAACAGCTCATACTTAAAAAAAATACATTTTCAGTGAATAAAAAAAATATATAGGGAAATAATAGGTAAAATAGTCAACCTAATTACTCTCTTATTAATATATTTTCTATTTATATTATTAATTTAAAATTGAACAACTCATAATTTCTTTAAAAAATAAATAAATTACAAAATATATTTATTTTAATATCTTATTCACTTATATTATACAATTAAAAATTAGATAATTCATGTTATTAATTTACTATAGTAATGTATAATTTATAACTACAAACACATGAGAAAGCTAATAAATAATTTTTTTATTTAAAAAATACATTACTTATAAATTAAGATTAATAAAATATTTTTATGGGAGAAATACAAAAATTAGTAGATTATTATTCAAATTAATAACTACTTTTCATAAAATTATGGATATATATTAAAAAAATTAATAAAGAAATTATTATTTAAAAAAAGACATAATTTGAAATTAAAAAGAAAGTAAAGTAAAATTTGTTAGTTTAGTAATAATAATTTTATGGGAAAAAAAAAAGCTTCTTTTGTAGGAAAGAAGGAATATAATTATATAAAAATAAAATTAATAATATTAATACAAAATAAAAAATGAAAATTGGAAGGGAAATAAAGGGAAGTGGATATAATATAAGACCATGAGAGTATGAAACACGCGTCGTTTCAATGCTAACAGCAACAGATGCGCAGAGGGGATTCACTGCTGTTTATGGCATTTTCTTTCTGTTGCTGCAAAAGTGTGTTTCCGTTTCTCTGCCACTGCGAGTGCTATGCAGAGTGAACCACCAGAAGCAGCTTCCTCGAAATTTAGGTTTAAAGAGGAGAGACCCATTTACAATTTAGCTTGCTGCTGTCACCGACAATGAAACGAGTCAAGCTCGAGTCTCCTGTCCCAATGACTCGACTCACATTGATTCAGGCTTTAATGGCCGTCCTTCTTGTCTACTTGCTCTTCATGTCCCTTGAAATCCCTCTCATTTTTAAAACCGGCTATGGGTCCGTTCCCGGCGATGCCTCTCTCAGCGACGCCTTGCCTAGGCCTGTGTTCCTCGACGATGATGGAGCAACTCCAACAGTGCTGGACCCTCTTCGGGTTTTTCACCGGAGTCCTGAGAGGCGAATGCGAGAGACGAAAAGACTCTCTGGTTTGTTATTTAATGAGACTATTTTCGATGCTGCTTACGTCGACGAATTCTCTGTCCTCCACAAGGCTGCTAGACAGGCGTGGCTGGCCGGGAAGAAGCTATGGGAAGAGTTGGAGTCGGGTAAAGTTCAAACCAACTCGATCAACGTCGACAATCTCACGGAAGATTGTCCGGTGTCTATAGCTTTATCCAGGTCAGAGTTTTTGGCCCGTAACCGGATCATAGAGCTTCCCTGCGGACTGACTCTGGGGTCTCACATAACGCTTATTGGGAGTCCGAGGTGGGCCCACCAGGAGAAGGACCCGAAAATTGCGTTGCTGAAGGAGGGGGAGGAGGCACTGATGGTTTCCCAGTTCATGATGGAGTTACTGGGTCTGAAGACCGTTGATGGAGAGGAGCCACCAAGAATTCTCCATTTCAACCCCAGATTGAAAGGTGATTGGAGTGGGAAACCTGTGATAGAGCAGAATACTTGCTATAGAATGCACTGGGGAACTCCGTTGAGATGCGAGGGGTGGAGTTCTCAGGCCGATGAGGAAACAGGTAAGTGAATTTGCTTTGGTATGCATCTGGGTCTGTTGCCAATTTGACTGCATTCTCCTGTATTAGTAGGAGTTTACATGCAGACCATATTCAAGGGTGATTCCAATCTATTACTGATATAATTCGTGCTTAGAGTTGATAGAGTAGTTTTCTTTATTACTGTGGCTGTCAATTCTTCGGTAATGTGGATTTGATTTCATTATATGTCAAGGGCCTTTCTGGAATTATCTGAAATTTGATGTTCTGTTTTGTTTTGATGCTTCTTGTCTGTTTTATGATTTTTTAGATACCTGCATTATCCTTGTTCACGCGTTTAAGGATTTTTCCAACTACATTTAATTGTTTCACTTACCTGCTCCATCTGTTCTCCCTTCTTTCTATCCTCCCTTTTTCCTCTCCCCTGTGATTCACTTTCAACTTTTTAACGTTATAATGTTGATGGATACTAACCATGACTGCTATTTTTCTCCCTGAGATTGTAAAGTTGATGGGCTGGTGAAATGCGAGAAATGGCTTCGTGATGATGATACTAACTCGGAAGATTCAAAAGCCACATGGTGGTTGAACAGACTGATTGGACGAAAAAAGAAGATCTCATTCAACTGGGCATTCCCTTTTGCTGAGGGCAAGTTGTTTGTTCTTACGCTGAGAACTGGCTTGGAAGGTTATCACATCAATGTTGACGGGAGACATATCACTTCTTTTCCATATCGCACTGTGAGCAACTTTGTGAACTTGCACAAATTTGTAATCTTTTGAGTTTTGACAAATGCAGAAATTGAGATAATCTTTAAACTCTTTGTAATGTGTGTAGGGATTTGTTCTAGAGGATGCCACTGGATTATTTTTGAATGGGGATGTTGATGTGCATTATGTTTTTGCTGCTTCCTTACCTTCCTCGCATCCAAGTGTTGCACCACAGCAGCATCTTGAGATGTTCAGGAAGTGGCAAGCACCACCTCTTCTTGATGAGAAAGTTGAGCTATTCATTGGCATCCTCTCGGCTGGCAACCATTTTGCCGAGCGGATGGCTGTAAGGAAAACATGGATGCAGCATAAGCTGATAAGATCTTCGAAGGTGGTGGCTCGGTTTTTTGTAGCACTGGTAAGTCTGGAGTATGAAGTCATGTTTAACCTTAACAGCTCTTTTCCCTTTACTGTAAGCCTAAAAATGCTTAAGCTTCTGGACTACAATTCTTTTTTCTGTTCAACAGAGCGGAAGAAAGGAAATAAATGCACATCTAAAGAAAGAAGCAGAATATTTCGGTGATATTGTTATAGTTCCTTACATGGATGCTTATGACCTTGTTGTATTAAAGACAGTTGCAATATGTGAATATGGGGTGAGTGATTGACTAATGGTTGCTTACTGTTTCTTTTTGTTCGCCTTGCGTTTGTAAGTTTTATTCATTGCGAGTGATTATTCTCGTTACTTCACTTTCATATCCCTTACTAAGTAGAGTTTTATATATTTTCCTTTTCTTTCGGTCTTTGATAGGTTCACATTATGGCTGCAAAGTATATTATGAAGTGTGATGATGACACTTTTGTCAGGGTGGAGGTCATGATACAGGAAGCAAAGAAGGTGTCAAGAGATAGAAACCTCTATATTGGAAACATTAACTACTACCACAAGGTTTTCCGTAGTGGAAAGTGGGCAGTGACTTATGAGGTACAATGTTCTGCAAATCCTTGGAGAATGCAGTAATTAGTCATTCTGCACTTGCTTACTGTGCTTGTTTTAATATCTGTTCTCAACTGTTGTTGTGAATTATATTAACAGTTATACTGCTCACTTTTAATATTTGATTACCTGGATGTAGAAGGAAATGTGTGTTCTGTTTTTTTTTTCTTTTCTTTTCCTCTTTCTCTTATTTTCCATTTGTCTCAATGTGTTACATTTTAGTTTCTTATCTTACTTGCTTTACGATGTAATGTGTTACAATTTACCTTTCAACGTGTATCACATTGCTTTGATATCCATGCATTTTTTTCCTTACCTGAGGCTAGGTACCCTAAAAGTTATTTGATTCTGTTAATAAATTTTGGGATTTTTCAGTCAGCCAATTTTAACATTAAGATGGAGATACTGGTAATGGTAATAAAGCCCAAAAGCTTTCTCAGCTCCTCATCATTCCTTAAAGCAGGTTGAATCATACTTACTGAAGAGATCAATTTCATGGAAGAGTAAAACCTTAAACTCGTAATGCACCAATTCAAATAGTGACCCAAATTTAACCAAACAAATAAAGAAGCAAAGTGCAAATATGCTTTTGCACAGAGTGAAAGAACAGGAAGAAAATGGGAGACACTTTACTAGAGTTGGGAAGAAGAGGAATCCAACTGAGCATGCAAGGAGATTATGAGGTGACTATACCCAGCAACCCCAACTAGCTCTGTTAAAGTAGTGCGGGAGCAGTCAAAGCAATAGCGCAGAGGTTGAAGTGGGCAGAAGAACATGTAAATTATTTAAAACTGACTGTTCTAGTGGTGTGGAGAAAGTTTAGGAGGCAGAGCTGTACAGTGTTAGGGAGAAAATAATGTTCTACTTTGCTTATGAGAATATAGAGGCCATGATGATAACATAGAGTGGGATGAGGAAAGAAGTGGGAGAAAAGAAGAGGGTGGGATGAGGGTTTTGGAAGAGGCAACAATCATGGTGAGGGGTAGAATTGAGGAGAAGGGGATGGGAGAGGGGCCTGGTCTGCTAGGTGAGGGGTGAATGTGTCAATTAATTTTTGTTTTTTAAATTACCTGCTATGTCAGCAAATTAATTGGGAAATTAGTAATAGTAGGTTAAAGGGATTTACGTTACTCAAATTAAAGTTTGGTAGGGTTTATGTTACAAATTAAGTTCAAGGATGGCATTATTATAATGCTTAAATTTGGGTATGATTCTTGAAATTCACTCGTATTTGAATAGGTTAAATGGATGATATGATTTTTTCCTTTTTGTACCTGGAAATGCATATAGCTTTTCAATGCCCTATGCATTTGGTTCCCTTATCCCAAGGGAGTATGGTGTATTGCCAATTCCGTAAACAAAATGCTGAAGGCTGAATATCTAAATTGGCATTTTTACTTTACCTGAAAATTTTGGTGGCACTGTTAACTATTATTTTGTCCTATTTGGTCCTTGTACTTAGTTTTTAGAACCAATATACACTTGGTTGAACAAATATGCGGTTCATGTGATTATCACAAGCATTTTGATACAACAAAAAATGTTGAATCTCTCTCTCACTCACGCACTTGTTTCATTGTATCTTTTACATTTTTTTTTGTTGTTTTATCCGTTTTTTATGTGTTTGTATTGACATAATTATTAACCAAATAAATTTGTGTTTAATATATATAAAAATGGAAGTTGGGTTATTTAATGAGTTGAAATAATAAATTGGAGTAATGTGTACTTGTTACCGTTGGTGATTCAGGAATGGCCAGAAGAAGAGTACCCACCATATGCAAACGGTCCAGGTTATATAATCTCATATGAAATTGCACAATTTATTGTGGCAGAGTTTCAAAGTCACCAGTTGAGAGTATGTTATATTAATATACCTGCACTCTCTCTCTCTCTCTCTCTCATGCGTGTGTGTGTTTTGGTAGTAATTATGTAATCATCTGAATTTATCTGCAGTTGTTTAAGATGGAAGATGTGAGCATGGGAATGTGGGTGGAAAAGTTCAATGGTTCAAAACCTGTAGAATATGTGCACAGTGTTAAGTTTTGCCAGGATGGATGCACTGAAGATTATTACACTGCTCATTACCAATCCCCAAGGCAGATGATATGCCTCTGGGAAAAATTACAACAGGGAGAGCCCCAATGCTGCAATATGAGATGATAATTACATGGATAAAATACTCCTGTCCAGCCTTAGTATGTTATTTCTGAGAGGAACAAGGAAGAAAACCAGTTGTTTCAGTCAGTAAATCTCTGTATATATTCAGAGCAATTCAAGACATACTGGTTTTCAATCCTCATCATTGCTACATTCGTCACTCTGAAATTCCTTTTTGTTTCAGGTAGCCAGAAATGATTTTCCTTTGGTGCTCTATAATAGTCCTAGCAATAATCTTGGTGATAAAATTTATAGCCAGAAGGCATCCTGGTTCTGTAATCTATAGCCGGAAAACATAGGAGTGGCAAAAATAACGTCGTGTTTTCTCTCCATTAGCGTCTGTCTAGGATGTGGAGGGTATTCATGGACATTATATTTGTTATTTTTATATTAGTTTTTTAATTGATAAGGTGATGTGACGATCAAATCTGAAACACAAAGCATTAGACTCTTTGCTTTCACAAAAAAGAAGATTGACGTATTTCATCAACCTCATTCGATTCTTCACAGAAAAAAAGATTCCCTCTGCTGAATGACTAAGTTCTGTAATGCTACACTGATTATTAGCTCTTCCGTCCTTAATTATACCGCTTACCCCGATTTCTCTTTCATTTTCTTCATTGATAGAATTTCATGCTTTTAGAATTCAGGGCCAACAAGCACATACAAGACGGCATATAAGAGGACAAAGTCAAAATAGCTTTCAGGGAAATTAGATATCTTGTTTTCTTTATTTTTTTATTGTGTGGAAGATGAGAATGTGAGAAAATAGATATCAGATCAATTTTGTGCTTGGCAAAACCCACCAACAAAATTTTTTAGAAGAAATAACTAAAGAAGCAAATTCTATTTAATGGCAACTAACCAAATGGCTAATTCCTATTTGGATCGTAAAATCTGACAAAAATTCTTAAATATAATGACTAAAAGTGAATTTGAGCTTTATTCCTTCCTAAATTTGTTGTTGATTTTAAAAATTGTTAAGTGGGAAGTTAGCTATGAAATGGTGATGCTAATTATGAGAATAAAACTATAGGCACGTAAAGCTTCTTTATATGTTTCTAGAGCTTGACAAAGAAGGGCCTGAATAAAAGAACCTTTATTGGAAAAACTATTCTCTCTGGTGGATACAAGCTTTCAAAGAAAGAACCAAATTCTATGATCTTGTTTTTATAAACCTCTATGCTACGCAGGCCCACATTTGCTACTTGCTAGCTGGATGGCAAATGCTGCTCAATTAAGCATGCAAAGAAAAGGAGGCTTATGCCTTATTGCATGATTCTGTCCAATGTCTATAGTGCTTAAATCGGAACATAGGTGGGTTATCTCATATATAGAAACTGAAAAGCTGAAAAAGGAAAGTGAAACTATTGGGTTTTGGACACTTCTTAGACTCGAAGATGTTAATACAATTGGTTTAACTATGGCCTTTATGCCAACAATAACCTTAGCTAAACACTGTCAATTTGCTTTAGAGGCTATATTTCCATTCCCTGATGATCTTCATCACACACTCTACAGGAAGGCGCAAACCAGAAATAACGCCAATGAATAGATCAACCAATTGCCTGATATAACACCAGTAAATCACTTCAGTCTTAAAAAAACATCATGAAATATCAAAGAGAGTTCAAAATAAATGGCCAAAGAAACAAGAGATACCTGTCTGCCATTGGAGAAGGCTTGAACCATGATTATATGATGATCCAAAGAAACAATCTGATGTAGTGTTAAGACCATTAGGACAGTTACAGATAAAAGTATTGTAAGCTCCACCATACCCACAAACCCCTTTGCTCCTCTCGCAATTAGCACATGAACTAGGATAGTCATTGTACACATTAAACTTGTACTTTAGTGCAATCCCATACTCCCAATTTTCTGGATTAGCCTCCTGGCCACTAAAGCTATAAAATCCAGAATAAGAACTGCATCGTAGCTTCTGTAAATCCATGTCGAACGATGGTCCGAGATCAACCGGAGTGTAAACACAGCAAGTAGAGATTGGGAGATTGAGCATGCTGATAGCTTGGCAGGAGTACAAGAAACTACAAATGGGTGCACCTGTTCGATCACATTGAGGGACTATGGTACCGTTATTATCACTATTTCCATTAATTCTGTAAATGGGAGATGAAGCTGTGGAGCAGTCAAGCAACGTAAAGACAGTATCATCATGAAAAGAGAAAGGGGCATCCCAGTCCAGGCCAAAGCCTTTGCTTTGTTGGGTGCAAGAACAGGTTGACATAGAAGGATCTGAGATGTATATAAGTTGATTGGTATAGTCTATGTTAGTGACAGGATAGCAGCCGGTATGGGTTGTCAAGGTGAGCTTGTCTTGATTGCAAGTTACGTATCTTTGGAATCGCGGATCGCCACAGCCAAGGCCAGTGCCAAAAGGATACGTGACGGGCATTTTGCCACAGGAACTCTGGCAGGCTTGTGCTGAGATCAAGCAGGGGATACTGATGAAAACCAAGAAGCAGAAAATAGTGAAATAAGGGTGCCTAAGCTTCATTTGTGCAAAGAAAGGAAGATATGAGATGAGATGTAAAGCATTGGTCATATCCTATACAATATATATTTTTGAAGAAGATAAAAGAGAGAGTGTTAGCTTTAGGAGGAAGGGGAAGGGGAAGGGGCATGTGGCTTTGTCTTATGGGGATTTGATGGGTGACTTTCGGTGTGAGGCTGGCAAGCTTTTGATAATCTTTTTTTGCTTTTCTATATTATTAGATGCCATGTTTTCATCATAGTAAACATTTGGCAGTTCCAGTGGGCTCTGCTTTAAAAAATGTGAATTTGGTGATTCTATGATCTCTTGGTTTGGCAGCCAATATTGGGTGATGCAAGGAGCTTCCATGTTATGGCAAATGTATATACAAACCCACACAATTAAAACACAATACCATCTCATATATTTCTATTTTACTATTCTTTAAAATTATAAATAATAATAATAATAATATCCACAGTCTCAAACATTAAATTAAAAAAAAATAATATGAATTTGATATCTAAAATACAATATAATATATAAAAAGCTTACTCATTAAATGAAAATAATATTGTTTGCATAAATGAGAATAAAGAAAGATGAATACAAGGATGGACCTATGCATATAAGACCCTTTTATCTTTGGTATTTATTCAGCAGAGGAGTTTGTATCCATTAATGAAGAAAAGAAAGGTTGTCTCTCCACTACAGAATTATGTCATCACAATCTCAATCTCAATAAGCTTTTCTTCTTACTATTTACTAGGCATCACTTACTCCATTAATGCACAATTTGAGCCATTTTTTTACACAGTGAAGTCCCTTTGCTTAAATATTGTTTATTAAACCTGAAAGTGAAGGAATTAAAAGCACCAGTGGTCTAGTGCTAAACCTGAGCTACCAAAGTAGAGAGGGTTGAGTGCTCTGCTGTCTAAGATTTAGCCACACAATTCGTCTACCCCATCTTCCTATATCCACAAGATTCGCCGACCAACTATACATATAAATCCCAACTTTTCTTAAATTAATAAATTCAAACCATTTTCTGACATTGCCAAGACCCATAAGGTCAAAATACAAGACCTAAGACTTTTTTTTAACATAGATAATCCCGAGAATAAAAAGGCACAGTCCATACACTCCTTCCTAGTAAATGTAGTCATCTGATCTAAATTCAGATATATTCAAAGAACACCCATCTCATTTCAGACAACCATAAATTTCCAACTGCCCTTCCAAGCCCCTATTTAACCCATCTACTTAGCTCCCAAAAGCTATCTACAACCACACACCCATGGCTAAGACTGAGCTCAAGCTTCTCGGCGCATGGGCAAGCCCATATGTTTTGAGACCAAGAATTGCCCTTAACATCAAATCCGCTGATTACGAGTTTCTTGAGGAAACTTTTGGATCAAAAAGCCAGCTCCTTCTTCAATCTAATCCTGTCTACAAGAAAATCCCTGTTCTAATTCACAATGGTAAGCCCATTTGTGAATCTCTCATTATTGTTGAGTACGTTGATGAGGTTTGGTCTTCTGGTCCATCTATTCTTCCCTCTGATCCTTATGATCGTGCCTTTGCAAGATTTTGGGGTGCCTACATCGATGAGAAGGTATGTTCCAGATTTTTCAGTTTCCACTTCTTATATTTTACTGCAAAATAACAGTTCTTGAGATGTGGGTTTTCTTCTTTGTTGCATAATTGACTTTGCTGTATCATGGGTCTATTAAGATACTATATTTCTGAGAAATTTTAAATCAGCGAAGCAAGATTGATGTTGGTAGTACCTTGGAAAATTAAACGACTTTAGTGGGTATTCAAGGAAATCCCTTTTCATGAGCATCGATTTTAACTTCAAATTTGGATCTTCTCTTGTTTATTTAAACATGCCATATATTATTATGACTGTAATATTAATCTTTGTTGCCTGTTATGAAAAGATTTTATGGTTGATTGAAGTCTACACTATTTGCAGTGGTTCCCAAACATGAAAACGCTTTCAACTGCAGAAGGAGAGGCAAGAGATCAGGTAGTGGGGACAATAGTTGAAGGACTTGTGCTGCTGGAGGATGCATTTACTAAGATGAGCAAAGGAAAGGCTTTCTTTGGAGGAGACCAAATTGGGTACGTTGACATAGCATTTGGTTGCTACTTGGGGTGGTTGAGAGCCTCAGAGAAGATGAGTGAAATAAAGCTGCTAGATGAAGCAAAAACGCCAGGTCTTGCAAAATGGGCTGACACCTTCTCTTCCCATCCTGCTGTCAAGGATGTCCTGCCAGACATTGATAAGCTTGTTGAGTTTGGAAACTCTCTTGTAGCCAAGTTCAGAGCTGCAAAAACTGGGTCCTAATCACTCATATCATGCCTGTAGAGAGAAGTATGATGCATCTTTAAACCTCACGAAATAAATTTGAGTTACTGAGAACGATGGAAATGTCAGCTACTGTGTTGTTTCTGCTTTGCTAGATTGTAGAAAAGA
>CAOGCB010759049.1:0-17150 GCA_948266635.1 Cnidoscolus chayamansa
AAACATTTCACTTACACATGCATCAATTACATCAATTTTCATGCAAATCCCTTCATCAATAGGATACTTCATGGCTTTGTCCATATGAAGTTCAATGGTATCCTCTCCTATCCTAAGGATTACTTTCCCTTCTGATACATCTACTAATGCTCTCCCAATATTCATGAATGGTCTACCTAAAATGAGTGGACAGTTCTTATCATACATAAAATCAAGTATTACAAAATCAATTGGAAAAATAAATTTATCAACCTTAACAAGCACATCTTCAATAATACCATAGGGTTTTTTAATAGATTGATCTGCAAGTTGTAACACCATATTGGTGTGTTTCACTTCATCTTCTAAACTTAACCTTTTAAAAACAGATAACGACATCAAATTAATGCTTGCTCCCAAATCACAAAGGCACCTTGGTAAGTCTACTTCACCCAACCTACATGGTATGATAAAACTCCTGGATCCTTAAGTTTAGTAGGTAATTTCCTAAAGATTATATAACTACAATCTTCAGTTAATTTTACCATTGACACATCTTCCCAACTACGTTTCTTTGAAATTAAATCTTTAAGAAATTTTTCGTAGTTCGGAATTTGTGTAATGGCTTCCATAAAAGACATATTGATATGCACATTTTTCAATTTGTTAATAAAGTTCCAGAATTGCTTATCTTATTCTTGCTTCTTGAGTCTTTGCGGAAAAGGTAGCCTCGGTTGTATAACTTTTACATTGTCTTTTTCTGTTGTCCCTGCAAAATTTTCTTCCTTATTCAGTTCCAAAACTGGCTCAACATAGTCAAAATTCACAATATTAGCATCAATACTCGAAGGAGCTACATTTTCTAAAACTTTTTCACTTCTTAGCACAATAACACTTACATTCTCCCTAGGGTTCTTTTCAGTATTACTAGGAAGATTTCCCATCCCGTGTGACGGAATAACAGTGGCAAGCTGCCCTACTTGTACTTCCAAATTATGTATAGATGAAGAATGATTCTTGAAAAGTTGGTCAAACTTATTTTCTAACCACTTAAAATTTTCATCTTGACTATTCATTCTCTGATTAATCCCGTCTATAAACTTGTCAATTTTATTTGACAAATGACCTATCCTATCATGTGGTTGATTAACCTGATTTCCCCATTCCTGATTATCATTATTTCTCCATGATGTATTAGGATAATTCCTATATCCTGCATTATAGTTATTCGATAGGAATTTGCGAACTTGTTCGTGGACATAGTTCACATGTTCCTCCGTATTTGGATGACTATAACTGCATTCACTAGATACATGCCCCAATTGACCACAATTTTCACAACTAAGAGCAGTAGATTTATGCATATTCAAGTTACCAATTTTATGACCTAAAGCAGAAATTTGTGCTTGCATAATAGTTAAGGAATCTAACTCGTGCACTTTCTTTCCATAATTTGAAGAAGAAGAAGCTTGAATAGAGTTAACACTACTTACCTAGGCTTTTTTAGTTGGCCACATATTGTTGTTGCTTGCCATTTCCTCCAACAAATCAAATGCATCATTCATTGTTTTCTTCATCAACGAACCTCCTTCCATAGCATCTATGGTACCTCTTGTAGCAGGATTCACTCCATTATAGAAGGTTTGAATCAATATGTTTTGGGGAAGCCCATGGTGCGGGCAAACTCTTTGAAGTTCCTTATACCTCTCCCATGCCTCATACAATGACTCATTATCATGTTCAGTGAAAGAAGTTATTTCTTTAATAAGTCTGGCGGTCTTTTCTAATGGAAAATATTTGGATAAAAAGCCTCGGGCCTATTGCTCCCAAGTAGTGATCGAATTCGGTGGCATCGAGTTGAACCAAGCCTTGGCTATCCTTTAGTGTGAAAGGAAAAAGTCGAAGCTTGATGGCTTCCACTGGTACTGAATTTACCTTGAAGGTGTCACAGATTTCTAGGAAACTAGCTATATGAGAGTTAGGGTCCTCGTTAGGTAATCCATAGAATTGTACACTATTTTGGATCATTTGCAACAATGCAGGTTTCATTTCAAATTGATTACCATTTACAAGTGATCGGACAACTCCTTGATGCGAACCATTAAGGCTCGAAATGACATAATCTATCAGCCTTTGTTTTGGCTGTGGTGGATTTGGTTCATTCATTATTCCTGAATTTCATTTTTTCTTTTTCTTTTTCTGACTTGACAAAAATTTCTCAATCTTCGGATGATACTCCTTTAATTCTTTATTTGTAGACCTAGTGCTCGATATACAAAATGATGAATCAATGTTCCTGATAAAAGGTTGTAATTAGCATTTGATACAAACAAAATAAAATAACATAATTTTACAAACAAAAATAAAATAACAATGCAAATCACACATGAGAATTTTTTCACAAATGACAAAAAACCGTTCCCCTGCAACAGCGCCAAAAACTTGTTGCTTGTTTACCAGCAAGTATACAGATCGCAACGTAGTAATATTAAAATTCATCCCTACAAGGAACGGGTTAGGTCCACTTATTACTCATTCTCATTTTATGTTTACAGCAATACGATAATTCAAATTTGTCTATCTACTTCTAAGATTAATTAACTAAATTAGTTGTTAATCTAAATTAATCAAGAGATACAGCCACTCAATTCAAGAGTTTGATTATCCCAAAATATTTTTCTCAGTAACCAAAACTCGAGTTTTATGAAATTGCCTTTCCTTAAATGCATTCGAGTATTTTTAACTAACCTTTCGGTATAAATTAAAGCTATTCCTTACATATATTTCTATATGTATCAAATTCCTTATTCTAACAAGAATTAATCCTAAGGGTTGTCTTTCGATTATTACAACAAGTTGGAGTTAATACTTGTTAAATTGAGTTAATGGTGTTTCATGCAGTTTATTTCACACATTATCATGCTTAAAGCAAATGTTATCTTATTGATATGGAAATTTAATTTTCTTTTGAGAACAAACTCGTCCAGCAACAATTCAATCAAAGAATCAACAACATAACTTCAAGAAAATTCTCATTCAATAACCCAACATCCTTACAATGTTGATTTGCTTAAAGAAAATAAAAATCAACATACAAAAGTCCTTTAAAAATAAGAAGAAGATTAGAAAAATCACTCTTCAGCCTCTGGAAGGCGTCACACCTCTAAGAATCTTCTGATATGCTTCTGGACTTGATCCTAGAATGACTTTCGCCTATTCTAGGCAAAGGTTTTTTCTGAGTTTTTTTACTGTCAAAATCTCTCCTTCTTGCTTCATTTGGTTGGTATTTATAGGAAATGATGGTGGGTAGTTTAGGATATAATTGGTCAACAATTTGGGATGGTTATCATCGATCTCCATCAACTGCCACCGAATAGATTCCTTGAAGCAACACGTATGTCTGATCAGGAAGTAGTTTCTGTCTTCTGAAAGGTCGAGTCGCAAGCGTGAGTAGGGAAGTCACAATCGCGACTTTCGCTACGAAGTTACTGTGAGTTTTCATGCATGCATCATGCCTATGTGCCCTAAACTCACGATCGCGATCAACTCTTGGCTCTCCATACTTAGCCAAATTTGAGTCTTTTTGGTCCCCCTTTCTCTTTTATTCTCAGTCCAAGGCTTGAATTACTATCTAAAATTATTCTAAACAAGAACAATAAGAAAGAACATAAAATATAACAAAAACCCATACAATCACACAATATATCATAAACATATTTGTTACTTTGGCGATGCCATCAAGTATAGTTAAATAATATTATTTAATCTTAATTTATTTAATCATGTTAAATGGATTGTATTATGAGACTAAAATGACTATTTATTTAAATAAATTAAACGTGTAATGGCATGTTACATGATATAATAATAACTTAATTATTTAAACGGGTTACACGGGTTAACCCATTTAACCTATTTGATAAACATGTCCAGGTTAGTGTTGAGTATCTTGACATGATTAATTAAATGGGTCGGGTTCTGATTAGCCATTTTAATATTATAGGTTTATGTTAACACGACACTTTTATGACCCGCCAACATGAATTGCCAACTCTACTTATGCGTACAGTTCCTTTGTTTCAGTAGTAGGCTTTTCAATCTCAACAACAAGCTCTTCAAATTTAGGAACGTGAACATCTTTAGCTTCACTTTCAGTGTCAGGAGTAGGAAGTGTAGTGACAATCTATTCCATTTCATACTCTGGAATGAAATCACCTTTTGTAGGAAAATTACCACCAATAGCATTTTGAAGGTACTTAGTATCTCTTCATAGTCTATCCCTTGACTACCTTCTGAATTTTCTGATGCAATTCCTTCTTTCTCTACTGCCTCCATTACTTCTCTCTTTTTCTTCTTCTGTTCTCATTCTTTAACACTATAGGTTTCCTTAGTTACCATAAGTTGAGTTCCAGTTCTCCCTTTCTTTAAATTTACTCAAGTTTCTCAAATAGGAGAGTAAAAGACATCGTAGGCTTCTAATTGATGAACTTCTAAGAATGCACTTGAAAGTTAAGAAGGCAAGGTTCAAAGGTTTCTTCTTAATCACATGCCATAGGATGCATAAGTCCATTTTGTTGAAGCATGAGTGACTTCTGGTCCTAGGAATAAATAGTGATCTCAAAGAGGTATGTTGATGAATAAGTTTCACTTTATTTGGTGAAGGGTCAACTAGTTCTAAAATGGTGATTCCACTACCACTTTTTCTTTTCAGCCTTTCAAAAGGGAGTTCATTTTTGAAGATCCAAAATTAATGTAATAATCTGGAATCTCTTTTTCTTTTTCTTTTACTACTGAAAGTCTCATTTTCACTAAGAATGATTTTTTCATAGCACAGATAAGGTATGAAAAACACGTGTTGAGGAGAAAGGTTGAAAATCATCGAGTGAGATAGGATTTTTGAACTTGATTTTGAAACTATCAATGCTTGAAGGGAGTTGTGAGAAAGGAAATAAATGGATAGGCAAATGATAGATTTTAGAAATCTAGCTAAGTCTGCAGGAGAGTTTTGAAAATCATTACTATTTTGGATAAGTATGGAAACATTTTCAAACTTAGCTAACAAGAACAAATAAATAGACAATTATCTTCAAAATCATCACTTAACTGAAGCAATTTAGTGTAACTCATTCACATTGTGCAGGTCACAACACTTAGCAAACTAAAATCAAATCAAGAATGCATAGATTTAGTCTAACTCAAAACACTATTCACATAACAAGTTTGCAGCATTGTTCTATTCTTTTAAACAAGGGATAAACAGCTAACTTGAATCCAATTTCAGATAATTAGCACATCAATGAACAACTGGCTAAACTTCAGTCACATACAATCAGCATCATATTCATCAACTAATTGAAAAATCATCACAGTCATCATACTAATCACATAAACATGAATAATTGAGGAAAACATAAAATGTTCTTGAGCATGATGTTCCAATTTCAATAATCTATTTTAAGACATAACAACAGCATGTCAAGTTTTCAAAATCACAAGATATGACCTTTCTTTTGACATTCATACAACATCTCAATTAACAAACTAAGTACCATAAAATTCAACTTTTGTTTAGCTATATCATTTATTCCTAATTCCCTTATTATTATGTGGAAATTTTCTTCATTTAAATGCTCTAGTGAAGTTATCAATAAGGTGTTTTCTATTAGGCACAAATTTCACATAATATCTTCATTTTGGACATGATCTCAAATAATGTTTGATTTCTATATGTTTAGAACTGGGATGCTTCACTAGATTCTTAATTAAGTTGATAGCACTAATGTTATCACATCTAGTGGGCACATGATCAACTTTTTTTCCATAATTCTCAAGTTGCTGGTTCATCAAAGGAATTTAAGGAGCACAAACTTCTGCTGCAACATATTAAGCCTTAGTCGTATATTATTGAGGATTGCCTTTTGTTATACTATGAAACTAATGCATATCCTAAGAATTGACAAGTGTCTAAGGTGCTTTTGCTATCTAGTCTATCATCAGCAAAATCAAAGACACCATGTTCAACTATCTAAATTTTCATTTAGATTACCATAGTCTAATGGAGCATGTACCAATAATATATCTATGCATTCTTTTTACAACAATTTGATGAGATTCTCTAGAACATGACTAAAATCTTGCACATAAACACATACTGAAATAATTTTTCAGATTTTGATGCAATAAAATAGAGAGGTGAGCTCATCGTACCTCTTTTTAGCCTTTGATCAATTTCTTTATCATTTTCACCTTTTATCCTTTTGATGCTTATGTTCATTGGAGTACTTAAGCTTTTCAAGTCCTCCATTTTAAATTTCTTTAGCATATTTTGATCTGCATCAATCTCTTATCATCATTTTCTATGAAGGATCATCAAGAATGATTTCTTTTGGATGGTATTTGTGAAATCTCCATTCTTCAGGACAATCTTCATATTGTGGTTCCTGAATTTGCAGTTCTTTCACATGTGATTGCTGTTCAAATTTATCCTTAAGTTGTGCATTATTTTCTGGTTGCATGCCTTCATTATTCACTTTAGTACTCTGCTCATTGTCATTGTTTCTACCAAGATCCAGCTTGCTAAAAATCTACATAGTATCATGATCAACCAGATCTCTTTTGTCTAAAGAATGGGTAGTTTCATCTAACACACCATTCATATATTCTTCTACAGACTTTGCATTAGTTTTTCTCAAGTTTTCTTTGCTGTTCAGTATATAGCAATTATAACTATATACTTGAGAATGTGAAACAATTAGTCTTTCGCCTTTCTATAATTGATAGGGAGTTAACTTTAGAATGACTTCAATGGTTACCCTATTCATAATATACCAAGTTGTATTCACAGAATTTGCCTAGAACTATTTAGGAAGTTTATTCTCATTTAACATTGTCCTAGCCATTTTCTATAGTGTTCTGTTTCTGCTCTCAATATTTCCATTTATGTTGAGGTGTCCTTGGAGCTAAGAAGGAATGAAAAATATCATGTTTTAAGAAAAAAAATTCTCAAATAAATTATTTTTGAACTCATTCCATGATCATTCTTTAAAGAGGTGATGCAAAACCCCTTTTTCATTTTGAACCCTTCTGCATAATTTTTTAAATATTTTAAAGGTTCTATTTTTATGAGCAAGAAGGGATATCCAAATGTATCTAGAATGATCATCCACAATTATAAATGCATAAGCTTTGACGTTTAGGCTTGTGGGAGCGAATAAACCAAAAAGATCAACGTGCAACAATTTTAAAACTTTTCAAGTTGTAACGATATTCCTTGGCTTAAAGCTGGTTTTGATTTATTTTCCTTATGAATAGGACATGCTGTGAATACTCAAACTTTGAGGCTCAGAAAGCCTATTTTTCCGAACTCCAAACAGTCCAGCCAGACTGGAGGCCTTTCAGAAAATGTCCCGAAACTATGCCA
This sequence comes from Cnidoscolus chayamansa, assembly GCA_948266635.1. Classification (NCBI taxonomy): domain Eukaryota; kingdom Viridiplantae; phylum Streptophyta; class Magnoliopsida; order Malpighiales; family Euphorbiaceae; genus Cnidoscolus; species Cnidoscolus chayamansa. The sequence continues at coordinate 7,400 of CAOGCB010759049.1, forward strand.
AAATGGTACTAAAAATATCCAGAATATCGCAAGGGACCCAAAGGTGTCCTCGGAATAATTTTTGGAAGTTCGAAACTCCCAAAAAGACAAAAAAATGAAAAAAACCAGCGAAACTAGCGGAGACCCGACGGCATCCCGCTGGAGTCCCAGCGGTATACTGCCGGATGCCTGGCGGCATCCCACCAGAGTCTCACGGCGGCATACCGCCGGAGTCTCACGCCGGCATACCGCCGGAGTCTCACAGCGGCATACCGCCGCATGCCCGGCGGTAACCCACCGGAGTCCCAGCGCCATCCCGCCGGATTCCCGACAGTATCCCGCTGGAGTCCCGGCAGCATCCCGCTGGATTCTCGACAGTATCCTGCCAGCGTCCCGGCGGTTTATTGCAAGGAAATTGAAATTTTGCCTATAAATAGTTGTTCCAGCTCCATTTTTCGGTACACCATTTGAGTTTTCAGCATTCACTCTCTCTCCTTGCTCCTTGCAATTCTTTTACCGCTTTCCTCTTGCATCAATTTTTGCCTTATTATTTGATTATTGATCACCTAAAATTAATATTAATTTATTGGAGATCTAACAAGCTGAAGCTCCGCAGTGGTAGACTTCTAAATTAGGTACACTTCTCTTACTCTATCTCTTTTAAATTAAAGTATATCATGCATACTTCTTCTTTTACTCAAACTCTAAGCCAAGCATAATGCATACATCTCATTTAATTATACAGATCTAAGCTAAATGCCTGGTTAATAAATAATCGAGGTATTTAAGCTAGATCCGAACATATGGGCCAAAAGTGTCTAGTTAATCAATAACCGAGGCATATCCCCCATAGTTCGAATAGATCTGGCCTTAAAGGCCCAACTAAACCAAATTTGCCTTAAAGGCCCAGCTAAACCAATTCAGCCTTAAAGGCCTAACTAAACCAATTTGGCCCCGAAGGCCCATCATTCACAATTTGGCCCTAAAGGCCCAACTAAACCCATTTGGCCCCAAAGGCCCATAATTCACCATTTGGTCCTAAAGGCCCATAATTCACCATTTGGCCCTAAAGGCCCATAATTCACCATCTGGCCCTAAAGGCCCATAATTCAAAATTAGTCCCTAAAGGCCCAAAATCACAATTTGGCCCAAAAGGCCTAAAATCACATTTAGGCACCAAGTGCCCAAAAAACCTATTTTGGCAACAAAAAGCCCAAAACCTAATTTGGCAACAAAAAGCCCAAAACCCATTTTGGTACTAAGTACCCAAAAACCAAAGCCCTTTTAAAAAGGCAATTCCGAACTACGTTGACTTTGATCCCTTATTCAAATAAAGGGTACGTAGGCATGTTTGAGATTAAATCTCAAATACCAAGTCTAAAATCATTCAGCATTTTCCAAAATCATTCATTCAAAGCACATTTTCCCTGCATTTCATTACATATTTAAAATGGTTAGTTAAATGCATGACATGATCTCGGAATCCACCTTAGGTTCGTAGGCTAGGCTTTTAATCTATTGGGCTAATTAATCTAATAATTAGGTTAATTAAGTTAAAATTGGAGTCATAGGGTTTTCCTAGTTTACCCTAAAATAATTAAACCAGGTGGCAACTCATACACACACTCACGTGCATTCATCCCAATATACATTTGTATAGCATCCTGAAGCATGCTGCATCTGGGGGAGGGGTTCACACATGCAGAGATAATCACTCTCAAATTCAAATTTGGTAAACCTCTAACTAAGCTATTCTTTGAAATTTTAAATATCAAGTGCACAATTAGCATGTCTCAATTTCTTATGCAACCACCAACTATTATCATCCAAAGTCATGAAGCATTTTTCACTGTCTTGAAAGCAATACAAATCTAGCATGTAACCATTGTGATATCTAGGAGCAATAAGCAGAGTATGATCATTTAAGTCACCTATTTCACAATGAGTGGTAAAGGTTACCTTAAAACCTTGTCACACAATTGATTTACACTAAGATGCTAAATTTCAAACCTAAAATTGAAACACCATTTTTAATAGGTTGATTTACAATTGAGCCATTTCTAAAAATTTAGACTTTTCCTTTATCACCAAATCTGATAAATCTTTCATTCCTCATGATAAGCTTAGTGAGATTATCTTTATCTCCTTTCTATTGAATATCCACTTGTTTGCACACTATTTGCTTGAGTCCCCTTTATTCTTTAACCAAACCTGAAAACAGTCAACCAATTTTTGGTACCCAAGTATTTTTGGGTTCCTAAAGGTTACTACTATTATCTCTAGATCCTTTTGGTACCTAGATCATTTTTGTTCAGGAGAATCCTTTGTTGATGGGGCATGAATGAATCAAATGTCCATCTTTATTACAATATAAACATCTAACAGTAGGCACATATGATGAAGTTGCTTTTACAAAATAGTTTTTGTATCTGTTATGCTTAGGTAAATTTTTGTATCCTATACCTGACTTTTCTCTTGACATTCTTTGTGATCCTAGAAGTAAATCTAGGTTATGTTTTCCTTTTGTAATTCTAGATAAATCATTTGTCAAGGTCTTCAATTGAACCTTAAGAGACTTTTTTCCATTCTGGATTTCAGTAAGGATATCCAGTTCTAATTTTAATTTTTCAGTTTCTAACTTTAGATGACTGCATTTTTTCTTATAATTCTTATACTAATTGTAGACTCTAGTAAATGCATTTTCTAATTCTTCTACATTTGGGGAGTCAAAATCATTTACCTCATGGTTTGATCTGATTGAAGTCTCTGAGAGTTCTTCCAGTGCCATTCTACAAGTTTTTGCACCTTTATCTTCATTTGAGCAGTTTGATGAGTCAGATTGTGCAATTTTGAGAGTGACTGATATGTTTTTGTCCACTGTTGCATCATATGTTCTTAAAGCCAGACCCTTTTTAGTTTTCTCCTTTCCTATGATGTCCTTCTTGAACATTATCTCATGGGCAATGAGTGACTCAATAAGCTCATCATATGTAAAACTTGAAAAGTCCTTGGTGTTAAAGATGACAGTAGCTTTAGCTTCCCTGGACTTAGGCAATGATCTTAGTATCTTCTTCACAAGTTCTTCTTCATCAAATCAATTTCCCAGAACTTTTAGAACATTGATCAAATCAATAAATCTAGTACTCATGTCTTCAACATCTTCTTTTGGTTTCATTTCAAATAGTTCATAATGTCTCAACAGCATGTTAGCTTTGGACTATTTAACTTGACTGGTGCTTTCATGTGTAACCTCAAGTTTTCCCCAAATTTATTTAGTTGTTTCACATCTAGAAACTTTGTTATATTCATTCAAATCTAAAGAACAGTGCAAAATATTTATAGCTTTAGCATTTATTGAAATTGTTCTCCAATCATCATCATTATATTCTGCTTCTGTTTTAGGAACAGGAGATTTATTTTCCTCAATTTTCATGGGAATGAAGGGACCATTTTATATGATTCTCCAAGCTTCAATGTCTACTGATTGAATAAAATTTATCATTCTGGCTTTTCAGAAAGAGTAGTTTGATCCACTAAACAAAGGTGGTCTTGTGATAGTGTCCTTCTGTTAAGGGTATAGAAACTTCAACATCGTTTGAAGTACTAGCCATTTTGGGATCTTCCTAAGGTGGTTAAACGTTGAGTAATAGGATTAGGCTCTGATACCATTTTGTTGACCCAAAGTTAAGTGACTGAGAAAGGGTAAATTGGTCACTTTTCGATTTCTCTTAAATTTCTAAGTTATTGCTCTAAACTTGTTTATGAAATTATGACTTAGTACTTCTAATATAAATTCTATTCTGATTTATTTGTGCATATTTGATCAACTAATGATAGCATAAAATAAATTTAGCTTAGCTAATTTTTGTCTGTAAGAAGGTTACTATTCACATTACTTTCATGCTACTATTCATGTTAAAATTAGCTAAGTACTCTGGTTTGCTAATTTCAAATATGTTTCAAACTAATCTAAAAATAATCAATCAAACTTTAATAAATCTCATTCAAATGATTTTAGTAGAATTAATAAACAATCAATTAAGTGAGAGTAAGGTTAAGAAAATTCAAGCTCAAGAGTTTATAGTCGTTCAGCTAACTCCGACCTATGTCCACTCTTCTCAAGTTTCTCCTTCAGAGTTCCACTATCTATCTCTTTTTCCAAATAAGAGATAAAACATTTACAATTCTTCCAAGCTTTACATGTACTTAGACAACCTCTTCCAAGCTTTACATGTACTTAGAAAACCTCTTCCAAGCTTCATAGGTTCTTATAAAACATTTTACAAGTTTGATTTCCCTTCAAACTTCTTTAAGCTTTCGAGGTGCATAACAACCTCTTCCAAGTGATGTACCCTCACTTGAATAAATTTCTTGATTGAAATTTAAGATACAAAATTGAATCACTTTCTTCTTCAATGAATTACAACTGAATGCTATGAGAAGAGAGAGAATATTTACCAATGAAGCTCTTGAATGAATGTTATAAAAATTGCTGAAAATTTTGCTTAAAGATTGCTCAATAAAGTCTTGCATTCATTAGTCAAAACTTAAAGTAAATGTTGGTATTTATAGGTGAAAATTGCTCTAAAGTTTCTAGCACTATAGGACAATAAAACAACTAGTTTTCTAGTCATTGGAGTTTACTAGACTGATGCACAGACTGTGCAGCCGTACTATGTCAGTCTTTTGTTAGGCCTTGCTCAAAATTAGCTTAGCTAAAAATATTGACTCTAAAAATAGCTTAGCTAATTTTTAAAGTAGTGTGCTAATTTTGAAAACTAGTTTGGCTAATTTCATTTTAAACAACTTTTCAAAAACATGTAGTTGCAAAATCAGTTTGGCTAATTTCATTTTAAACAGCTTTTCAAAAACGTGTAGTTGCTAATTTTGTTCAAAAGAAGAATTTACTTGATTTCAAAAATGTGTTCTGAAATTTTATTTTGAAATATTTTTATGCATGAGACAGTTTCTTTGGCAAATCAAAACTTTGTTCTCTTACATGTTTATGCCTAAGTCGACTCATTCTTCATCTCTTTTTGTCTTGATCTTCTTGTCGTCCATTTTGTCTTCTTCTTGAATTCAAGCTGTCTATTTAGTCTGAAACACTCAAATGATTTGTCAGCGCATTTTCATTTAGTTTTATGATCATCAAAATCAGTTTCCTCCTTATGAGGTCAACACATTTCTAATTGTTCGCCTATTTCGGCCTTATGGTTCGACCATCTCGGCCTTGTCGTTCGGCCATCTCTGCCTTATGGTTTGGCCATCTTGGCCTTATGGTTCGGCCATATCAGTTGGGATTCTAATTGCTGAAAACTAGGTTTTTTTCCAAAAGGTAAAAAACTCAATTCCTTACCATATGTAGTTCCCAAAACCTAGTAAACTTCTTTCTCAACATCAAAAATACATTCTAAAACCTATTTCAACTTATTCACAACCTCAAAATCATCAAAACATAACCTAAACATAGACTTATACATTCATAGTCACTGTTTACAACAACTACTCACCCAAACCTGTAACTTAACTATTTTCACTCAAAACACGCACAAATGACTGCCAAATCACAATATAGCAACATTTGTAGTGTTTTCTCAACATAAATCTCACAAATCCATCAATTTAACCCCAATTAAATACATATTCATCCATATTTCAGAAAATTGAGTTTAAACCTAAAAACACTAATTTTTAAGAACATTATCATTTCACATGTTTTCAGCTTAGATTATATCTAATTACAAACAAAACAAGGTCAGAATTATTTTACTAACTTGTGAGAGAAAAAATCTAGTGGCGAGAGACTTGGATCCCTAGAGACTCACCGATGGTCTCCTTCAAGTGGCCCAATCCCTTTTTGATCCACCACCTCCCAAACTATCCTTCCTTCTACTTTGATTTCTTCTCACCATTCCACAGATTTTTGGTCAAATTCAACTCCTCCTTACTTTCTTCAACTGTTGACATTGTGAACTTTAAGAGGGAGAGAAAGAGATGAAGAGCAAATGGCAAGGGTTCTAAAATCCTTCTTTATGTGGCCTCTCTCTTATATAGTAAGAGTGGTTTGGGTTTTAGTTTGGGAGCCTAAAGCCTTATGTTTGTTTCCTAGGCCTATATTTATGCCATTATTTTTCAATTTAGTCATCCTAAACTTCTTTCATTTGCAATTACGTCCTTAACCTTTATACTTTGCATTTTAATTATGTAACATTTTAAATTTACATTTTAATCCTTATTCATTATTCTGGCCAGGTTTTTGAATATTCTATGAATATTTCATTCAAGAATCCATAATATGATTTCGAAATAGTACCAAGTGTTACATGCCTTAGACTTGAGATCATCAAGGATACCTTAAGCGTATAAGTTATACTTTAACTCAAAGGATCGATACTTTGTAAGTATGAAGTATCCATATTCGAGAGATTGGGTATAGTGACAACATTTGAAGGAAATTGAGTGCTCAATAAAGGATTCACCGATCCCAAATAAAGTACAGATTTTATTGTATTAGAAACTTTGAAAGAAATCTTTGGCCAGAGTAGAGTTTTAACGTAAGTATGACTCATATGGCTCGATTAGAATAGTGATTCTAATCATTCAATAGTTTTACGATCATTAAACATGGACACAAAGGATTACATCAATGGAGAGTTTGAATGTGATGGTGAAAGGACATATTGCACGACAACCGTATATGGAAGGGTATTATGGTCAAACCACATTTAACCTTCTGACACCTTGGGGGCATATGCACTGCTTTATGCCACTCATGATTTATACATACTGGAAGCCTACTGGGTCACACACATAAAGCGGAATGCGAGCTTAGGTAAAAAGAACACACTTTAAATGACATAAGATGTCATTGGGCCTATTCATGAGATAAATCGGGCCCTCTTGGAATTAAGGAAGGGTAAATTTAAATGGGTTAATGCATAAGACTTATTTGGGCTCAAGTGTTAGTCTATGGATTAAGTTATGTATTGCACCTCCTTAATGCGATTAAAAAGGCCAACTCGCACTAAACTTAAACATAATTCACTTAGGTTAAAGTTTGGGCCAGCCATATATATAAAGGACATTAAGTGGCAACTGATACATGAGAAAAAAATGTGGAAGAGGTGATTCCATCGTCACAACCCAAGTAAGAGTCATTTGAGCGACTGCCTTCCACAAGGAATCCCTAGTTGCTGCCCATCCTACTTTACCTTCCTTGTCGTTGACTTCCACATAGCAAGTGGAGTTGATCAGCATTTGTTCATTGCCCTTTAATGGTTCAAAGCAAGCATCCTTTGTGTGGATCAACATTGCCGATGATTATGCAAAGGATTACTGTGGTTTGCTACAAACCGGTAACATAGAAAAGCAAAAGAATAAGGGAGCTCTGCAAATTTCCATGTAAGTTTTGTTAAACTCCTTTTTTATTAATGAATCATTCGCATGATAACATGATCCTTGGGATTTTGAGATAATTTAATTATGCTGCTATTATATTTTAGTCCTATGATAAGTCCCAATAAGAATATAAATTCGTCATCACATAATGACCATACATTCTTATACCAAGTCATATATAGTTATGTTCCTCATATTTCATGTTCTATTACATTACATCATTTAGGGTAATAGCAACTATACATACACAGTCTGAAATCCTTCTTTTGAGTCATCATCTTGACCCTATGAAAAATGACAAAGGGAGAGGGAATAGAGGATAGTCATAAAAAAAGGTGTGAGCTATTTTGAAATAGCTTCGTAAGTAGAAACAGAAAAACAACATACATAAAACTTTCATTTTCATGATAGTGTAATATATCATAGATAAACATATCACTTAACTTTGCAAGTTAGGTGAAACTGTCCACATAGACTTTAGTGCCCGGTTGCTAAGACAACTCCTCATGACTTCATTAACGTTAAAGCCAGGTAGCCAAAGCATACCATCAGGCCAACAATCAGAGTAGTCGAAGCCTACCCTTGTACCAATATTACCTTTAAGTATAGCACCAAAAAGCTCCTTTGAGGCAATTGGGTCTTACCATATATCAGTGCTAAGTAGCTCCTTTCGGCCAACTTGTCACCCATATATTACCTTTCATTTCCACCTATTCATCACATCATTAAAGTCTGGGAAGATTTTTTGCCATTCATTGAATTTACATATAATTGATCCATTCATTCTTCCACAAGATATTCTTTATTTGAGATTGTCCATGGTTTTAACCCACTAACAGTTTTAGATTTGTCACCTCTACCTTTAAGTGAAATTGCTAGATTAGATGGAAAGAAGAAAGTAGAATTGTTGCGATCTATCCACAGGAAGACAAAACAGCACATCGAGCACAAGAACAAGATATATATGGAGAAACGTAATCGGGGACGTTACCAAGTGATGTTTGAATCTAGCGATTGGGTTTGGGTATACCTCCAAAAAGTGTGGTTTTCTAAATAATGAAAATCAAAACTAAATCCACGCGGGGATGTTCCATTCCGAGTATTGGAGCGTATATGCGATAATGCATACCGTATCAATTTATGAGGTAACTACTCTGTCTCTACTATCTTTAATGTTGCTGATTTATCTCCCTTTGATGTTGTAGATTCGAGAATAAATCCTTTTAAGGAGGGAGGAGATGATGCGGACACAGGTCAAGGAGATGATGTAGACATGGTTCTAGCGCTGCACATGAGTCACGAAGTGGAAAAGAACATTATTTTGCCTCCTGTACCTACTATAAGGGCTCGTGAAAAAAATTAAAGTATCGCTTCAACACTTAGTGCAATAAGTTGTTTGCGATGAAATTAACGCATACGAAGAAAAGCCTAAGGATACAACACTTTATAATCCTCAAGATGAAGTGTTTGTGAATGTACTTGAAGCTAAGGAATAAAGAATCAAGAATAGTAGCCAATACGCAGATGGGCATATGACTCATTTTGGACATGAATAGTTGAAACTACCATAGGCCTATTTGTTATTTTAGACTATAAATTTATTGTGCCTATTTTAATGTTGATTGGGCTTTTTTTAAAAAAACAATTTGGCCATCCCATTGTTTTTTTAGAGTAGGAATAAAATCCTTATTTATTGATTAGGATTATGATTATGAAACCTTATTATACTAGGATTAGGATTTGGAAGGCTATAAAAGGCCCTCTATATGTGGAGCCCCATTCATTCAATCAATTATCTTTGTGAGTAATTATTTTACTAGTTTAATAAGATTCTTGTGAGGATTTTATTTAACTTAGTGTTGCATCAAGAATTGGCATCCTCGATTAGTAGCTTCATGGTGATTTTATTCTCATTCCTTATTTGATTATCTATGTTCTTGTTTATTTATTATTTAAGGGTGTAGTAGAACAACAATTGAATTAATCTTGGCGTGTGTCTTTTATCTCATTGTGTGATGGGAGTTTTCGATTACATGTTAGTCTAGGGTTCCGCATCACTAAGTCAAAGATATAACTCAGTAGTCAAAGGAGGATACAAAGACATCATTTGGCTAGTTATATTAGCTGTTAGTCAAAGATGTCATCAAGGCATCAGTCATCTAGACTTATAGTTTGGTAATCAAAGAATGATAATAAGTCATCATTCAGTTAAAGTTTGTGGACCCCTCCCCCAAAGATGTCGTGCATGGGATGATGCAGTGCAAATAAATAAGGGATGAATGCACGTGGATGTGTGTGAGTCGCCACTTAATTTAATTATTTAAGGGTAAATTAAGAAAAACCCTATGACTCCAGTTTTAATTAACCTAGTTTC
>CAOGCB010759057.1:0-11048 GCA_948266635.1 Cnidoscolus chayamansa
GAATAGATAAATTCAAAGGTAGAGTACAAAATGCAATGTTTAAAAAATATCAATGTTTGAATTTTTAAAAATTTTAGTTTATGATAAATATGTTAAAATGCAATGTTAGAATTTGTTTTTTATATATAATTTCTCTATAAAATTTATAAATTTAAAATTTTATGATAGAAAAATACATGACTTATAATAATTAATTTTTTTAATAATTTTAAAAAATATCAAATTAAAATTTAATGATAAATTATGTGTTTTAAAATTATTAAAAAATATTAATTATTATAAAATATATATTTTTTATATATTTTTTTATTATTAAAATAGAGAAATTTATGTGCGAATGCAATTAAAAATTATTGAGTTTAGTTATTAATGTTAATATTCTTTAATATTTTTTAAATCATTAAAAGTAAATAATTCATTTTACTTAATTTATCTCAACATTGTACCGTTGAAGGTCTTGCGGGTGCGGAGTCGGGTCGAAACTTGAATAGGTAGCTCAGTACCAATCAAACTCGACACTAAGCTCTGGAATCTCTCTGTAACAATGGAACCGGATATTCAGCTGAAAATCGAGGAAGCTGTTCTCGACTTACTAAAAAAGGCTGACATGGATTGCATGACTGAGTTCAAGGTCCGTGTCGCTGCGTCGGAGAGACTCGGTATCGACCTATCTGATATCCATAGCAAGAGATTTGTCAGAGGTGTGGTTGAGTCCTTTTTGCTTTCTACAATGGAGGTAGGTGGCGAGGAGGGTAAAGAGGCAGATGCCTTCAATGGAGGCGGAGGGTCAGCTATGGCGCGACAAGAGCACGATGCGATGCCCAAGAAGGAATTTGATAGCGACGGAAATTGCATCATTTGTAAGGTTAGAAACCCTAATCTCCTGCTTTTTGTCTCTCTCTCTCTTTTTTTTGCAGAAACGAAATGAATTTGGTTTTTATTTTTTATATAATCTTTGATTTGTTTAATAAACTCTTCATTTTGATTTAGCTATCGAACAGAAGGAACGTGGTGATTCAAGACTTTAAAGGGAAATCTTTTGTGTCGATCAGGGAATTTTACTATAAAGATGGAAGGCAGCTTCCTTCTAATAAAGGTGATAAAATGATAACTCTCAGAAAACAATGGTACAGAGCACGCTACTTTCTTCATGGATTTTGGATTGTTTAACGCCCTTCATATTTTCACTTCAATAATTTTGGCTATTTGCACCTTTTCTGAAGCCTTTTTCTCACTACTGTATTTTCAGGAATCAGCTTGACTGCTGAACAATGGTCAGCCTTTAGGAAGAATGTCCCTTTAATAGAAGAAGCCATTTTAAAGATGAAATCAAAGTTAAGGTAAGGGTATTACTATATTATTTTAATTTGTTTGTCATTTTACCATCTGAAGCCCATAGAATATCACAGAAAGCACAAATATTTTTGTCTATAGAATGCAAACTGCATACTGATAAAATTAGGATTCTTAATATTTTTTTTTTATAACTATATAAGCTTACTAAAGGTGATACATTTGTATTATAATTATATAGTCTTTCTTAAATTGGCAGTTTTCCTCAAATGCTACATTCTTATTAGAAAGGATATACCTGAACGAATTATTTAGACAACTATTGAGTGTTCTGCAGACCCAACCTTCATGCTGAACTAAATGAGCAAATCTCTAATATGGTGACTGCTTCTACTCCTGAAAATAGACAAGTCTCTAACAAGGTGACTGCCTCTACTGATGGACTTAATGGAGAAGCCTATAATTTGGTGACTGCTTCTACTCCTTGTGAACTTAACGTGGCAACTTCTTCTACTGATGGACTTAATGGGAAAGCCTCTAATTTGGTGACTGGTTCTGCTACTTGTGAACTTATTAGGCAAATCTCCAACGTGGAGACTTCCTCTATTCATGGACTTAATAGAGAAGCCTCTAATTTGGTGACTGTTTCTATGCCTAATGAATTAAATGAACAGCTCTATTCATCAGTGATTAATTCTAGTCCTGATGAACCCAGTGGCCAAGTTTCTGATTCGGTGATATCTTCTTCTCTTCATGAATTTATTCCTAGTGAGATGAACCGTTTTAATGGGAAGAATTATCAGTTCTGGGCACCCCTTATGGAAATGTATTTGAAGCAATTGAAGATTGCATATGTTCTCACTGATCCATCTCCCAGTGTTGATGTAAGACCAGAAGCAACTGCTGAAGAAATTGCTCAAGCCAAAGCTGCTGAGCAAAAGTGGTTTAAAGATGATCATCTGTGTCGCCACAGCATCTTGACTTCTCTATCTGATGCTCTTTATTATCAATATTCAAAGAAGACTAAGAGTGCCAGAGAACTATGGGAAGAGCTAAAACTAGTTTATCTTTATGAGGAGTTTGGAAAGAAGAGATCTCAAGTTAGAAACTACATTGAATTTCAGATAGTAGATGAAAAACCAATTATTGACCAAGTACAAGAACTTAATAGCATTGCAGATTCTATTGTCGCTTCTGGAATTTTTTTTGATGAGACATTTCATGTAAGTGCCATCATTTCCAAGCTTCCCCCATCATGGAAAGATTTCTGCATCAAGTTAATGTGCGAGGAACATCTGCCTTTCTGGATGTTGATGGAACGCGTAAGGAGGGAGGAAGAGTCTCGCAACCAAGTCAAACAAGTGGAGCCTTCCAGTTCTGTATGCTCTAGTCATGCTAAGTATCTAGGACCAAGAATGAAAGATGGGATGAGAACGAAATTGAATGGAAAGAGACAAGAAACAGAAATAAATAACAATGCTTTGGTCTGTTACAATTGTGGGAAAAAGGGGCATATTTCTAAGAACTGTCGTAACAGGAAAAAGCCGTGGTTATTGTAAAATATTACAAATCCAATCGTGCTATTGGCCTGCTGCTCAGACAGTGACCCCTTAGCATGGATTTTCTCAGACTATCCAAGTTGGGAATATTGCAGTCCGTGTGTTCTTTTTGCTATTTTCTCAAATTCTATAGATATCTGTAAATAAATCCTTAATTGAACTCAAATCAGTCCCTTACATGATGATAATAGAGAAGCCAAGGATTAAACAATTTTTACCAATGTCACGAGTAAATTGATGTGTTATCTCTTTCAGTGGATATTGTAAAATTTGCGAGAGGTTGGATGACTCCTGCTTATCAGGATATGGACATATCTCTGCGCCCCGCCCAACAGAATAGGCCTGGCGTGTCAGACAACACATAAGTATGTGCCGTATCAAGTTTGCTCGCTACTTATTTTCATCATTTTAATTTTCCGATCTAAGCTAATCAGCATAAAAATAGACGGAAATTCTCTGATTAAACAACTCCTTGACTCGCTATTTTTCGTCTAGAAGCTGAGTTATGATATATTTCTTCCGCGTCAGCAGGAACTGAGACCATACACTTGCTCAAAAATACCTGTCAAATTCCCGTCATTCCAAAAAATTATGTGCACCAACTTTTCCTTACACTCGCCCCTCTCTCAAGGACCTCAAAAAAACAGCACGTGCTGCAACTTTTTATGTTTTGGACTTGCCCATCAATTGAGCCTTTGTTTTTTCCAACATTGATTGTTCTCTTCGCATATCCTCTGCAATATTAAGTTGTTCCCATTTCAGCATCTTCATTGCAACTTCAATCTTAGTGTAGTCTGCTGGTAAACATCTACTGGAAAAAACTGGGAATTTCACCTCTACATCCGCCCTGGAAGCATATAGAATTGACAGTAAAGAAGATGAACAAATGAAAAATAACATGAGAAGCAAAGCCCAGTTAAAAGGAAATTAACTCGAGATTTACCTACTTCCAAGTGCAAAGATACCATTTCTCTTGATCATCCCGCCATCTAAAGACAAGGCTCCATGAGTAATGCATGGAAGAGCAAGTAGCATTTCCGTCCTGGTTCTGTATACTTGAAGGTGAGAAAATAGGGCATAGAATAGTGTCTCTCTAAGACCATGTCCTTTGGCAGTGACACAAAATAAATTCCCATAATCCAAATTGATCATGTTCACTGCAAAATCTAGAAAGCCAGTTGGGCAACTCCCATTTGGCAACTTTGGCTTTGCAATAACAAGCTTCTTTTGAGGATCATCAACCACGAAACCATCCATATATGGCCTGCTAACAGGATATAGTCAAATTTCTTATATAAGCAATGAATACAAAAACTAAAGATAACAAATTGGTTCTTGCCTCAAATCTTCAAGGCAAATGACAAGAAATCGGCCATTAATTTTTCTTCCAATAGAATATCCAAGACCATGTAGACCGGAACTGCTATTTATTTTGCCTTCCCTATCATACTTCTCTAAAGCCTTAACACCCTCAAACGTCCCACAGACGAGTGCAAGCATGGTCTCCAGTCCCAAGTACTCTGAAAGAAGCCTGTTTTAAAGGTTATATAAGGGTAACATCTCAAGAAAAGTGAAGGTTTGCAACTCCATGTAGCTTATAAAAATGACTAATCCAATAGTAATTCAATCAGCAAATGGTAGACATCCACATTCTTGGAAACATCCACTGACCTATTAAGATTATCATTATCAATGCTAGCCAAAGTTGCCACAACACCAAGCACATCCTTGGTCAGTGGTAAATTTGCCGACAGAATTGCATGATGAGTTTTTAGTTGGCACAACATGGCAGCTGCTGTTGTCTCTTGTTTCAGTATTTGTTCTGTTGTCTCCTCCTCATTGAGAGAGCCACAATCTTTTCCCGCTCCCTGAGGTATATTGGTGGAATGATACTTCCCAAGGGTCACTGAAAACTGTGTTAGTAAGAAGTACAGTATGAAATCTATTACCAAATGATCACAAGCGTAGCAAACATGAAAGCTTTGTTTATCACCTCTCAATTATCAAAACTGATTAGCACTCATGTTCCAAATTACAGAAGGAAAAAAAAAAGACAATAACAAACCTTGCATGTCAAGTATAGATTCATCCAAACGGTTTGCCTCTAACTTCAAAAACTTTAGGTTGTCTTCACGCCTTCTGATATCTTTCTTCACGTTCTCAAAATCAACCTAAGTTTTTACAGCAAATGAAACAGTGAGTAACTGATTCTTGCAGGGTGACTAATGCACAAACAATTTCACCAGAGAACTACGACATTAATTCATTATCAGATTAAAACAGAGAGGAAAAAGACAACTACTTCACAATCAGTATGAAATTTGACATTTTTAGATAAGGTATGAAAAAAAAAAGAACAGCAAATAAGTCGCAATTATAGCGTGTATTTGATAGTTAAATTTGTTATTCTATGAAAGTAACTTATTTCAGTTATTTTATGTAAGTAAATAGTCCCATTCAGAAAGCAGGGCAACCCAACAAACAATTGCATAAAATCATTACATTTACTATTTGATAGTTTCATTTATTAACAATTCATCATGATTAACAAGGATATTTTTGTTCTGTTTGATCTTATGAGCAGATTGGATAGAAGGCGTGGTATCGGACAGATGAACATAAAATCAATTGGTTTTACAATGGTCTTGAAGATTTATAGTATTAGAAACAAATAACTTATTCCATTCATACTTACCATCATGTGATAAATCATTTCTGGAAGAAGATTACACTTTCTTTTTTTGTTTTTACTACATGGGAATTTTTTTAAAGCGAAGTCCTTAATCTCTATATTAAGAGCCAAGTGGATATCATAATTATATTTAGAAAAACAAAATTTCGAACTGTGAGACTGCAACCCTGTTTGGATAGTCACTCGTGAGGATTTTTTTTCCCCCTCTTTTTCAAGGAAGACAATGAAACACAAAGATATCAAGATTATCCATAAAACATCAATTTGATTGATTGAAAAAAAGGGTTTTAAAGATTTGAAACTGAAATATTACTGTGAAACAAAATTGTCACATACCAATTGCCCTAAAATTCATACTTTATTTGAATCTCTAAAAACAGGCTCCCAAGTCCCAACAAGGAGAAAAACAAACAGGAAAGAATGAGAATAGCAAGGTGGTGAATAACAGAGAGAAAGAGAGAGAGAGGAAAATAACCGAGCTGCTGGGCCTGGGACCAAGCATGCTGTGTAAACCACCAAAATCAGAGACGCCTCTTTTCTTTTTTCGGCTTTCGCTATCTGCTTCCAAGTGATTTCCTCTTTCGATCCCCATTCATTTCAATTTAAATCCATGGTGGCGGTTGCGTTAATTCTACGTCGACGCTAGCTCTGAGTAGGGACCCACTCTTAAATGGTACGTCGAACCACGCGCTAGATAGTTGCTTTGGTACCACGCGCTAGATAGTTGCTTTGGTACCACGCGCTAGATAGTTGCTGATGATGAGAAATGGTCCTTTTCTGGGCCGGAGGAATCCACGTGACTTTCTTCCTTTTCTTTAGTAATATATTTTTAAATAATTAAGAATTAAATAAAATGTTTCTCTAAATTTAATCTTTTTTTTTTTTTTTACATTTTCAATCATTTTGTGCTAAAGAACTTTTGTAGGAACAAACGTTTGATAATAAACCGTAATAATTAAAATATAATTATAAATTTATTATTTTATTATTTTATTAATGAAATAAAATTAAAGAAATATAACCATTTTAAATTAGTAAATAATTTCGATGAATAGTAAATTACGCAACTATAAATATTATTGATTGTTATTATATATTATTAATGAGTTTTATTGATGCAAATAAAAAAAAAACAATAGTGGTCCCCTAGTGGGCTCAAAGCCCATTTATATCACTTCTAAAAAAGAAAATTATATTTATTTAATAATAGTTTATATAGAATATTATTTAAAAAATAGTTAATTATTATTTTTTGGGGACATTTGTAATAATTAAAATAAAAAGATTTATATATATTTTTAACCAGATCTTTTATTTTAATAAATTGATTATGAAATAGTAGTTTTAAGATATAATTAACAAAAATGGATGGAGTAAAAGTAGATAAATTTATAGAAAAGGTTTTTGTTGAGGGAAAAAGGGTATATTTAAGGGGTAATTAATTAATAATTAAAATGGAATCATTATGGGTATTTTATGGTTTATAAAGGCTTTTTTTTTTAATGTGTAATTGAGCAAGGGTTAAAATCACTTTATAGAAAGAAGGAAGGACGGGAAGGCCTAGAATTAGAGAACAATGATCTATGCTTTTCATACGCTTCTAAAGAAGTTTCATTTGATTGGGAATTCCAACCCAGAAATGCAAGTTGATTGAGTTTTCAGACGAAGGAAATGGCTATGGGGTTGGTCTGACTCTCTTTATTCTATATTTGTGTTCCCTGAATGTGGCCTACAATTTGTTGGCAAGTGGAAGGCGCGTTGATTATTGGTGTGGAGCATAAAAACGAGAGACTTACAGGTGGCCCGCATGTGAAAATCGTGATACTCATTCACAAGAACTTCCACACAAAAAACTAATTTCATCTCAATCTTCCATTATTACAACCCCACAACGTTAGCGTTGAATGCATCAGATAATTCACCAATGAACAAAAGATATATATATTCATATATATATATATATGAATTCTTAATTAACCAACAATGCCTAAAACTTACAAATTTAATTCTTCTTGCTTATGACAGGCTATGAACATTCACAGAAAATTTGCTTGGTCAATAGGATTGTTATTTTTTCCACTTCTAGCTGCATTCCCATGTATCAAATAATAAATCAATAAAATAAAATAACTCTGAAGAAGCTTTCAAAAGAGTTCTTCACTGCCAATAATCGTTCCTATGAAACTATATATGTTAAAATGCGATTCTTGAACTACCCAGCTGATGATAATTGCTGTAATGAATTATTGGGTTCATTAGAAATTGCTGCCATGAGCTTTTCCTTTGTAACTTGCTCTGACCCTTGAGACTTTATCACAAACGTATGAAACACTGTCTCCTTTGCAGCAGCAAGTTTTGAGTCTATCACACTGACCTGTGCCTCTTTGAATGCTTGAATCACCTGTGAGGCTGGATGTGAATCCAGAGGGCAACTCACCCTCACAATAACCTCGTCATGGGAAGACGCTTCAATTTCAACTTCAGGAGTTTGGCTGTGATTTTTTCCATTCGAATTCACCTCCAGAGCTGATGCCTCTACTGAAGTGTTCCCAAATTTTTCCTTTTCTGCTTCCATTAACTTGAGCTTCGCTTGGAGCTCATTGATATAAGCAATTGCATCCCCCAACAAGGACGCCTTGTCCATCTTCGAAATATTGGGCACAACAGCTCTTAAAGCATAAAATCGCTGATTTAGCTTCTCTCGTCGCTGCCTCTCTGCCTCAACATGATTGAGGGGTTCTTCTCTTCCATTTGCTGGCTTCCTGCCTCGTTTGCGAGGCCTCCTTTCGTGAGCTGTGCCAGTTCGCTCTTCTTTACATGATGCTTCAACATCTGAGTGCTCTGATTCCACATTAACTTGCCGGCCAACCACAGAAGGCCCCAAAGTTGTCCCCGAAAAATCAATTTGCATATTCACCTGCATTTGTGGCTGGAACTGATTCTGCCTAAACTCATCTTTAACCCCACTTACAAACTCCTGCAGATTAATTGTTGTGGTTTGGGAACCATAAACCTCTGCAGGAGCCCCCTGTTTCAAATCAATATTATGTGCCCAACTTGAACCATGAAGACCATTTTGATTACCTGGGAATGCAAACCT
Source organism: Cnidoscolus chayamansa (assembly GCA_948266635.1). Classification (NCBI taxonomy): domain Eukaryota; kingdom Viridiplantae; phylum Streptophyta; class Magnoliopsida; order Malpighiales; family Euphorbiaceae; genus Cnidoscolus; species Cnidoscolus chayamansa. The sequence continues at coordinate 8,645 of CAOGCB010759057.1, forward strand.
ATCCCCATTTTGATAAACATCCCAAGATGGCCTCTCTTCCATCTTTCGAATTGCTAGTTTCTCTCTGAAACCATTTCCATGACCATGATTTGAGTTGTTCAACTCCTGCCCAAAAAGCTTTGGAATTGCTTCAACCCTCTCCAGAATACCCACATCGGAAAACAGAGAATTCTCATCTTTCTTCTCGTTAACCACAGAGAAGGCTGAGGCTGCTGTCGGCACCATCGGTTTGGCCCTGAAAACTGTATTATGAGTAGAAAAGGCAGACCTTATCGACTGAACTATCATCGAACTCTCAGCGACGGATCTCACTGACCCCAGTTCAACAACTCCAACATCAGTAGACACCAAAACAATAGTCTGAATCCCAGCAGATTTTGCAAGAAAAGACCTCACACAATAATCAGTCCCCGACCTCAAAGCATCAGCAACCCACACGTGCTTCCCGGAAGCAAAACATTTGCCGGGGCCACCTTCTCCACGAGGAAATGAGAAATACATGGATGCTAAGAAGAACATCTCGGTATCAGTAACCCGGTCCAATCCCAATGCGTAATCATCCTCGTCCGATTCACCGGACAATGCGTGCAGCTTCTGCAGGACTCTCTTTCTCATCCTCTGTTGAGTTTCGTCCTCAAACCGTAGATTTAAAATTCTCCCGGCTTCAGATTCTTCCCCTTCCTTGGGCTCCCGGCACGACCCATCTCCCCAACCAAGAACCCAATCACCGGACTTGGAGCATGAAATCTGCCAAAATATCGCATAATTCCAACTGAAGTTAGAGGCGTTTGGGTGGTCGACGAGATCGGAAAGCTTGTTCTGCAAATTCTCGTTGCTGCCTACAGCCATTAACAGATTCTCATTCGAGACTGAATTCGATATCAAATAATTGAAAGCCTTTGTTCCCAAAACATCTGCAACCATGGCCCTGTCTTCATCGCTCCACGCCCCACCTCCCATGCCTATCTCAATCTTCATCCCTAAGCCCCAGAATGGAAGCACCCAACCGAAAAAAATAAAATAAAAAAACTCAAATCCTAATACACAAATCAAACCTTAGAAAACCCCACAAAATACTGAGAAAAAGAAACGTGGTCTTTTACCTAGAAACTAAAATCTAAAGCATTGGGCAAAATTTCCCACATGGCTTCTGGTGCAATAATTTCAGATCTCGAGAGCTCTAGAGCTAAACTACAAAGAAAACCCAGAAAAAGCAAAGTAAAATCAATGCAAAGAGGAAATGAATTGAAACCGAACCACAAACACCAATTAAAGCAGGCAAATTTGAATCATGGGACAACAGTTGTGTAAGGTACCGGAATGATATTCCAAAGTGCTACAAAAATTTGCGGGAAAGTGGCAGTTGAGGAGTAAAATTTCCCGGACAGCAAACAATCCGTTAACTCGACAAAGAAGAAGGAATGAGGGGGAAAAAAAGGCAAAGGCTTTTTTCTCCCTTTGTAGCAAAGTTTAGGAGGTTGAGTTGAGAGAGAGGAACAGGTTCGTCGTTTACTGCCCTGTAACGCCTTAACTGCATAAGTGGACCGTGGTTAAGTAAACAATGGAGGAAAAAAGTAACCATGGTTAAGACCCGAGTAGTCGGCAACGATTTTTGCGTGGTTTGTTTGTTGGTCTAATAAAAGGCATAACCGTAGAACACCTGACCTGAGTTACTGTGGAATTTCACTGTAACCACTTCATATCTAATTTTATTGAGCAACTTTTACCTTTTTTTTTTTTTTTACCTGAACAACATTGTAAATGAAAAACGCATGTTGTAGATAATAATAAATAAATAAATAAATAAACAACTAATTCAAATTAAATTAGAATAGGGATCAGGTACAGTATAGTACAGGGATAAGATATATGGAACAAAGAAGTAAACGGAGTTGACCAAAGTGGGGCCGAGTAAGCAAAATAAATTCACATGCCAATATTCACCGGTTGGTTGTTCTGGTTGGGGACATGATCACGTTGAAAGATAACCTACAACTTTTTTTTTTTTTGACAAGTTTGAGGTTCGATGTGATTAATAAAGTTAATATTAATAATATGGAGTTTGTTGTCTCTGTGATGCTTTCTTTATGCAACGCCGTTACTGCCTCATACCCTAAATATTCTCTTATTCAAATTGAATTTTGAGAAATATCAACGCCAACGTAAAACCCTTTACTTAATAATTTTAATATTTCACTTATTAATAAAAATTGATGAGTGGAAATGTTGGATTTAACGGGACGGAGATTCTTCTAACTTCATATAAAACCGACAACAGCGTTGCCTATTGCAGAAAAAGGTTGGCCCAATGAGCTCATAATAGCTACTCTATTATATATATCCCTCATTAAATTACAGAAACGCCCTCCGTACGTGAGAGGTATAATTAAAACAATAATTTATT
>CAOGCB010759140.1:0-53492 GCA_948266635.1 Cnidoscolus chayamansa
GATAAGTTTGTCATCATCTAATTGTTTTCGAATGGATCCATTCAACGATGTAAAACATCACAATGGAATAAAAGAATCAATTAAAAGAGATCCTATAATTCCAATTAGAAATTCGTTGGGCCCTTTAGGAACAGCCCTTCCAATTGCGAATTTTTTTTATTTTACCATTTGAATTTAATATTAATAACTCATAATCAGATCTCGGTAACTAAATATTCGAAACTTGACAATTTAAAACAGACTTTTCAAGTACTTTAATATTATTTAATGGGAAAGAAGAGGGATTTGCGGTATCAAAAGTTGGAGGTTCACGGTAAAGAGGGATCGGAACTGGTAATTACAATTGTAATAATGGATCTCTTTCGAACCTCTCTATTAAATGGAAGGTGGGACTAGTGGATACGATTCTAAGAATTGACTGCAATGCGTTGAGCCCATTCGAACGGCTTGAGAGATTGTAGCTTGAATTGACCGACCAAGCAACGGAACGTTGTGCGCTAGTGGGTGGGCACGGTCTGAGGTAGAAAGCTGAACATATCCTTAATGGATTAGCGGGGGCGCTGGGACTCGTTCGAGGTCCACCGCTAAATATAGGTGAAATTTATAGCCATGCTTGAAGCTCTACTTTGGCCCACTAGTCCTATCCTAACGCATCTTTTTCTTTTTATACTTTTTATAAGAGAATTCGTACGAGATTAAGGGAAAGGAAAGAAAAGACAGAGGTAGCGAGGGGAAGATGAACAATGTAGCTATAGCTACTCACCCTTCCTTCGAAGCTGTTAAGCCCACTCCGCCAGTTAGGAGTGTATCATACTTTAGTTCTGATTCGTGCTGATCTTACAATCACCGACTCGAAGTCTAGTTTCGTGGCAGTGTGAAAGCTAGAATGTAGATCTCCTGTTGGACTTATCAACGAACGTTCATGTTAGAATTCCATGGTTGGAGTCATAATGCATGTTCCGAATCGTCTTCCAGCAAGAGCTATACTACTCTACTTTCCCTCCCGAATCTATTCTTCAGCCCAGTAACCAATGTCCATAGGGCGTAGCCTTAACCATCCGTATGTTACAATGACAATCTAGGGTCGTGGCAGGGAAAAGAAGAGTGTTAATCCTTTTAGTTGGGATTCTCAGTGAACGGTCACATGTTAACTTATATTGAGGAGGTACAATGAATGTTCTTAAAATATCCTCCCCGATCTTGCTCTTCTACATTTCCCTCCCGACCCTCAGCTTCTGCAACCTTATGTGCCACGAGATTCTCACGCGCTCGGGCTCGAATGTCTTGCACCTGGCTCCGGACTAAAGCGAGTCGACTCTCTTGATCTCTGGCACTGGCCACTAGGTCATCGACAGAAAAACTTCCTAGTTGATCCTCTACTTCGACCAGCCTCACTTGGCATCGATCCACCTCAGCGTGAAGAGGTGCAATCCTTGTATTGATCTGATCCTTCTCCCTAAGCAAACTGGACACCCGGAGAGATGCTTTGGTTGATTTCCTCAATTATTGATGAACCTTGGACAGCTTTCTCTGAAAGCACCGAGGAAACATCTCTGTGGGATTTGGCGATCGAGGATAAGTAAGGGAGCCTATCCTTTATGCGGTCCAGAACAGATCGAGCAGGGGCAAGTCAGGCATCATGCTTTCCCGGGGAGATCGTTTCAATATATATAATAATAGTTAAGCTTCTCGCAGCATCCGTTTTCTTGCGACGTGGAGAGGATGACCTCGCTCTCGTTCCCGTTCCATCCGGTGATCAGATTTGTTAAGATCTAGAATCATCTGTGAATCCCCACTTTGATTGACCTTGACCGGTCATTGCTGGAAAAGAGGGCCCTAGCCTCGTCGGCCCTCCAATTCTCAACCCACATTTTGAATAGACGCCTGCGAAGGAGAGAAGGTGAAGCTGCTCCCTGGGCTGGGCTTGAATGCCGGTTTGTTTTTGGCTAGAGAGGACCAAAAGTTAGCGCAGTAAATGAGTGACCGAATAGAATCCTCCTATGTGTTTATATAAGCTATTAGAACTTCTTTTGAAGTTAAAGTGAGAACTTGGGGAGAAAAGCTACTAACCTCTCGGATCCTTATAAGGGGCACCAAGTTAGTATGGAAGAACTGCTGCGCCGCGGGAAATCCTTCTCTATATAAGTTCTCGGACTCCTCTGGAAATGAATAGAACTTTGATAGGCGGAACGCGCAAGCATAGGAGCATTCGCCAGCAATGTGAAGCGTCATCCGTACTAATCGAATTCTTACCAACTAAAAAGATGTAATCTTCCACAAGGTACAGGAACAGCCGAATCCAGAAACAGATGTAGGCCTCAAAGGGTTGCTCTTGCTATAATTCAAGGGACATCAGCAGAAATATCTCGAGGGGTAGTTAAACGGGCAAGAGGTAATAGCAGAATAATTTTGTGCGCTGGTGGACCTAATACTTATGGACCTGGATCAGTCCCTCATTCTTTTAGTCACCAAAAATGTCCTCATATGGAAAAAAACAGCAAATGGATAGAGCATAACGGTCGTGAGGCTCATCCACACGAATTACAATACAAGGAAGAAAGAAACCCGTCAGTCTAAAAGCTAAAAGACCCTAATACAAAAAAGACCACTCGTCCGGCTCTATCGATCGGGAGGTGCCTACGTAATAGGGGCTTTCCTTCCCTATGTACCCTTCATTCACATCTCATCAGATCGACTGATAATAGGTTATTCTTATGCGTCACAAGTCTATCTAGGTAATATGGAACGAGTCTAAATTTCCTTCCGACATACATATTACGCTTTTTCATGTAAGTCCTACAAGGAGGTCTACTGAAAGCCGAGTGAGGAAGATCATGTTGTTAAGGCTTGCCTATCGATAGATAGCAGGTTGCTATATGCTTGCTACCACGATAGAAAGAGCAACAAGCGAAGGGTGAGCGATCCGTGCCAGGGGGGCATAGCAATGGAGGAGGAAGCCGAACCAACTCTTTCTTTTTCGATGGAGGAGGAGGTTACAGGGCGGGCGGTTACCTATATTGTAGTAGGTAGGGAGGAATGAATTGCTGCTGTTGTAGAGACGATTGACCAATAGCTCATGGCGGGAGTTCATGCAAGGCTATGGAGGAGGGAAGGGAGATTGTTCGAGCAGCCCCAAGTTCATTGATTTGATCGGGAATGGTCCATTTTTCCCCTATACCTGCCACTGCGGAGACTTTCGTAGGGGCACGGGAGCGAAGCAAGCATTGACAAGCGCCCCTGCTCCTCGCCTGGCGTACCTTCCTGTCCCAGCTCCCCTTCGCTCGGTTCCACCAAATAATGAAGGGAGCCATTTTCAGATCCTCCGAGTGCAAAGCTAGCAGCAGAGATTGTGGTTCCATACGCGGATTTAGATGCATCCCATACACTACCTCGATCAGAATCAATTCCAACAAAGCTATAGCCCATTGGTTGTGGTTGGTTCGTAGCCTTTATAACAAGCACCTGGTCTAGTGGCATACCTTGAAGTTACATATACTGCTCCAGATGCCAGTGGACTCGTCGATCAACCAGTGAAGGGAATAGAAGCATAGGTATAGGCAAAGGTGGGAGGGATGAGAGAGCAAGCTGGCGTGGGGGCAAAGGGCAGGAACATCCGAGCAAAGCAAGCCCTAGAAATCGGCAGGGTATGCATTTTTCTCCTTCGGTATATATATATAGGCTGTCCTGGCTCGTTAGGTCTCAATAATCCAAAGGATACACTTAAGGCCGAGTCGGAAAGCTTTGTTTGTAGAGTCTCTTTCAGTTCAGGTCTTAAATCATTTGGAAAAATTTTGGAAGGAGAAAGACTATAGGGCTAAGAGGAACTTGGCATCATATATGATTAGTTTGATAGGAAGATTGGGCCCGCCCCATCTCTTACTGCATTCCCATTTCGGATTCTAGAGTTGGATTCGCCATTCCCATTTAATCTGTGAGGAAAGCCCTCCCCTTCCGTACCTACTCCGCAAGGTCTCGCTCCTTTCACTTCCTATTCAACAGGATATGACCCTTTTAGTGGCTATCGGACCGTACTTAGGAGCTTCAGTTGAATCATTTTCAACGTTCGGAGAAGGCCTATCACACCCGAAAACATAGTAAAAAAGGACCTAGCCTCTCGTCCATAACCGAGCCCCTCGTCAGACCTATGAGACTACCCGAATGGGGGCTTTTCATTAAGGGAAGAGCGACACCTTCCTTTATACTCAAAATTTTGTGTACGAATTGACTCTGGTGATGGATCGGGGCAATTCATACGTAGGAAATTCTCCACCCGTTTTCAAGCTGAGGGAAGGTTTTCACTTCATTCACTGCTTGGCTTGCCTATTATTTGTATTTTTCTGGAGAGAAAGACAAGAAAACCTCACCAGGGAAGAAAGAAAGATATATAGCCCTACCATCTGCAAGCTTATTCTTAGAAATATTCGTATACTTGCCTTGGCCTTGGGAAAGACTGAACATATGGAATGCCACTATCTTTATATAGAATAAAAAGAGACTCCACCTAAAACTCACAATGGAACTAGCTCGCAAAGAAGGAGCAGGAATGTCACTGGCTCACAAAAGGGGAAGCCTAATTCATCATGGTCATCATGGAAAGCCAAGGGAAAACCATCAAGCCTTATTGTAAGAGCTCAACTGTATGCTATGAGCAATTCCCCCTCCTGGTACAATGGAGCAATAAAGGCCTTCCTTAGAAACTACGCCGGGAACTCCCAAGAGAACTCACAGGAAAAAGAGACAGCTGGATTGGGGACTGCTACTACTGCTACTAGAGAAAGAACCCATATAAAAGGACCATTCCAACTGCATCTATCCCAATGGCACAGTACATATGCTTTCTATTATCAATATCTCGTAAACTGTCTTGCCTACTCGCCGAGAAGAGACCCAGAGACGACTAATATAAGTATTAACCAGGGACCGAGGCATATGGGTGTCCCTTGTTCCGAGGGATAAATGCGTTCTCTTTCTCTGTTCCGTGGCTTCAATCTCCTTTGCCCTTCGACCTGCCGATATAAACTTAGATTCTGAAGTGGAATTATGCTCTCGGCGAAAGAAAAACCAATCTATTCTGTTCCAGCCTTGACTCGGAAATGAAACTTTAGCTTAGCTACTGAGGAACCTCTGTCTTTTACTTTCCTTCGCCGAGACAGTTCAGGGGCTTCTGCTGTATTGGATCTCGGTTTCGTGGGAATAAGGGGAAAAGGACTGAATGATCTAAGGTCCGTTCCTTTCTTTTCGGTATCGCTTCTCTTCGCCAAAGCTCAAGCTAGTCGGAACTCCACTCCCAGCCAGAAGGGTAGCTCATTGCCCGAGTAGAGAATGTTATGCCTATCCATCTCCTTTGACCCCTAAGCCCAAAAGAAGTCAATTCCTGGGTTTCCTTATGGCTTTCTCTCTGATAGGGCTAGACGAGATGGGATTGTGCTGGACTTCCCGCTTCTCCCATTCTTTTCATTCCCCCACCCCTTGTATAATATGTAGTTGAATCGGGCCTTGGTCTTCTTATTCAAAAGTCATTGATATGAAAGACCCATCAATAGCTTAGACTGACTGGTTACTACCACTGTCAACTGTATGAAAACACCGCGTTTTGGGACATTTTCCGGATGTCCTCCCTTCGAGACAGTTTCTTCTATTGATTTGCTTTGCGCATGTAATCACAATTTTAATTTCTGGTGGATATTACTACATATTTTGCTTTGTTACGCTGTTAGGTTAGAGTAGCAGCAATAGCTACTAATATAGTTACAGGATTTACATCCGCAACTGTAACAGACACATAATAACTGGTTAAGCAGCTAATCCGCACTCGCCCTAGCTAAATAACTCTGAGCTTCTTCTGTCTGTACTAATTGAAAGCTCTGGGCTGGGGTCTCTTCATTCACCGTCGTCTATTAACTCTTTCCCTCGTAACTTGCCCTTTCTTACCGCTGGGAGTGATTCATTTGAAATGGGATATACCGGTTACAGGTTGGTGAGGGATAGAATTGATTCTCCGGCAACAGCAACTGTAGCAGTAGACACATTAGCATCCGTAGCTACATAAGCGGTAGACCCTTGACTGTCCGGCAAAGCAACTTCTCTGGATGTACCTTTTGAGAGTAACGTCTTTCATCTTTCACTCTTATTAGCGTACTAGTCGGTTAACGAGTTACCACTGTTAACTGAGTTCCTTCTCCAGCATCCTTAGTAGCACCATTAGCAACATCTTTAGTTCCGGCACACTGGAGCGGTTGGTTCCGTTTTACGCGAGAGTTGAAGGGTAGAGGAGATGTTTACTGCTGCAAGGGTAGACCCAGGGTGACAAACGAAAGACTGTCAAAAAGAAATGAATTATTCTAACTACTGACTTTTTGCTAACACTCGAAACTGTGAAAAAACCCGGGAATTTTGGCATAACTGCAATTTCCTTCCGTTGATACCTTCTCTTCTTTCTATTTACACATCTTCTTGCCAATTTAAATCCTCTTTCTATAAATCATGCATCTATTAGTGGATAGCACTACAGACTTGGTTACGAAGTGATAGACGAGAATCGAATGCTTTCAGTTTAAGGGGAATCGTCTTAGCAAGAGAACCTGGTAAATGTAAAGACTGCTCTCAAGAGAGAGAAGATAGAATCTAACCATATCCTTTACGCGAGGGGTTGTTAGAGTAGCAGTTCAAGCAGTTCCCGCATATAGGGGGAGATCGTTAACAGGGATAAGGGAAGGAAAATCCCCTCATAGCGGTATCAATCCCGATTGACTTTCAATGATTGGCCTTGTTGCAAGCCGATGTGATCTTGGTGTGAGTGTAGAGTTCTCAGAGTCAAGACCTGAAAGCCACCTATCCGCAATAAGAGCAGCCAGTCTCTCTGAGAAAAAGAAAAGCTAACCACAATCATCAATCTTTTGTCTAAATCCGCTATCGGACTAAGTTATTATTGGAGTAGGGTTCTACCACTCCAGCGGAGGCATCGTTCACGTACTGATTCATAGCGCTTCCCCCGTAGCCTTCTCCTATGGGTCATTCCTGGTCTTCCGGTTAAGTAAGTCGAAAACGCGTTCTCGATGGAGCAACTTGCTCATTTCATCGATTTCCCACTCGCCGGCTAAACGAAAGAAAAAGAACCTCCTAACCTACAGAAGAGTCCAGTCTATACAAAGATATTCCATATATTACATATATTAAATTCTCACGTCTTCCAGTATCTTTCTGATTCTGGAGCAGAAGAAGTTGCGGGTTCATCTGTTGAAACTACTGGTGCTTGCCCAGATGCTACCCCCAAAGGAAATGGAGTCTATTTATTCTTATTATAGTGAATTCTTGTCAATATCTTTCCCCGTTTGAGGTCTTCTATACACCCACCACCTACGACCCTTTGCTTGATTGCCATCAGGAGTTTTTTCCCACCTATCTATTGGACTCTGTCTTCCTCGATCAATCCACCTTTGATCATTAGTCCATTCTGGGTTCCATTTTACTTTTCTTGCCGCTCCTTGCTTTTGTCTTCCTCTCCTCCGGCCCCAGTAGTTAGACCTAATAAATAAATTCTTTAGAAAACTCAATAAGGCTACACTCCTTACTACTCAAGTTATCAGTTTAGGCCCGCCTGTATATAGAGAATAGAAAGTGATCCTTGAGTGCTATCGATACCTTAAACAAAGATAGACTAGATTCAGAGAAAGAAGAATTGTAAGAAAGAGATAGAGGCTTCCCGGTTGCAAGGTTTCGAGCGAACTATACTATAGGATTTGCTTTAGCTCTTCTTTCCCCATCAGGGATCGGGCTTCTGGAACTTATCAATCTTTGTCTCGTAGCCCCTCTCCCCTGTTCACTTCTGCGACTTTAACCCGGGAGCCGATATCTGCACCTTGTCCATCAGTTAGAGAAGTTTTATAATCGTCTAGGAGTCCTTCGGGGACCTTTTAAGGAATCAAGATGGATATGTCCATCATCCAGAAGATAGAAGCAACACATCTCAAATATGGGAGGATCGGTCCTAGAGTACAGAGTGCGTCTCCTCGAGTCTGCGTATGGGATAATCTCGGTAGACTAGCAAAGGCGCTTACATAGACTCCTGTATCTGATCCCCCTATTCCAGAGATGGAAAAGCTGATCAAACTCCATGAAGAATTGATGTTCGTTTTCCAGTACAATCTTCATTGGATGGTGGGATCTGTCTTGAGGAATCTACAAGCGGCTAGTGAATTGGCTAATGAGAAAGCTAAAATGAATGAATGGAGGGCAGACACCTTTACCAGCTCTATTGGAATCAAAAATGCTGTATGGCGCCCCTCTGACTCTTTCTATTTTCGGTTGAGTTGGAGAGCCTAATGCTTCTCTTATTCCTATCTTTCTCACGTCTTCTATGAGAATCTTTGCGTTCAATCACAGATCCTGGCATAAGATCCCATTCCCGCGTAAAGGCGGGATGAGAACCCGGGTCCTAGGTATTCTCACCAAAAGACTTGACCAGCTAGACTAGTGGAGCTTCACTCATAATGCCTGAACCCCCCCAGGTGCGGCTCAGAGAATCTAAGAGGATCATGACACTCATGCAGTAAGTCTTCCGTGTGATGTTTACATCTTGGGCAGCTACTGTCTTCTGTGAGGCCTTTCTCCGTTTGCTGGGATGGGAAGTAGAGATAGAAAGGCAGAAAAACCTTAGATGTCCATCCTGCGGTTAAGATTGGCCTGAGGGGGACTACGGGGGTAACTGATATTGAACCGAACCGCTTTTTCAATCTCCTGTAGCAGCCCTATTCAACCAAGCAACGGAACGTTGTGCGGTGGGTTGAACGAGATTGATTGATGGACCTGGAGTAGACGAGGAGGGGCTTACTCGGTTAAAAGAGTCTTCGCTTATGGATGGCTAGGATAGGAGTGAAAGATCGGCCATTTACGACTTCTTTTAGAGGAGGTTCCTAAGCTTTATTCATTGAATCAGTTCCAGATTAGAGGGAGTTCAAACTTTCGATTATCATTGTGATCGAGTAGAATTGGGAGAGAGTAGACCCCTTTAGAGCGAGACTCGGTTTCAGCAAAGGAAGCAGTGAAAAGAAGGGGTAGGCTATCCCATATCAGAACAAGAATAAGAACTTTGACTTTCATTTTAGTAGCAGAAAGCCCTATTGAGTTAGCTGCCCCTCTGGAAGCTGCTTGAATTGAATATCCTAGGACTGGACTAAAGGGCGAGCCAACCTTTCACTTTCCGGGTCCACCAGCAAAGACAGCAGATAACAGAAGCCCCTCCCTTCCGCAGTAGTAGTCTCAATCTTTTTCTTATTAAGAAGACCGTCGAATCGTAGGAGAAAGCAGATCCTTATGCCCAATACCATAGTATAATACCATATTGAACTAGCTTCAATGCCCAGAGAGTCAGCAGTATCAGATACCTGATCCCGACTCTTGGTACTTAACCAATACGCCGCGCCGGCTCTTCAACCAAGGAGGAATTCCTACCCGCCAGACCTACTTTTAGAATAATACTCCTATCGTTCTTTCTATTCGCTCTGCACTCTAACCAAACCCCGAGATACGATTTCTCTTCCGCCCATCTATTCTGACTCACTACTCTATAAGTTCTCATGTTCTTGTATGGGTTTCCTGTTGTCTTGCTTGGCTAGACCTCCTTTACCCCACAGGTGAGGGTTGTGGGGTAAAGGAGGCTGACAACTATAGATGGCTAGCTCGGGATAGCCGCCGTCGAGAATGCTGCATGTGGGCCTTACCAGTGAATGGTGTTGAAACCTAGCCCTATATAGGAGTGTTTTGGACCTACAGGGCTCTAGTTACGTAGGAGCAAGCATATGTTTGTGCATTGATTGATAGAAGCGGCGATTTTTTGTTGGGACAAGCTATCGCATGCATGGAAGTGAGGCAAGCTATTTTAGCTTGCTTAGTTGTGGTGTTTTGGAATTCACTTCTCTAAGAACTGCAAAAAAGATTGGATCTTGTGCGCCGGCTTCTCTGACTTTCTTCTTCTCTGAAGGCTAGGTTAAGTAGCCTTCCACCGACTCAACGGATGGAGAGAAGCGCGCAAACAGAGCCAGACGTTACTTAGGCAATGCCGACCGGCACTTCAACCACTGAAATAGCAGCTAATTCTTTAAAGAATTCTCAATGTTGCCGAAATCTCTCAATAAAGCAGCTAGGCCGTTTTCCTATCTCTAAAGCGGCTTACTCATAAAGGGGGCTTTACCCTGACGCAAGTAGTCTCCGCGGCTATACTATATCAAATAGCCTAGGGCGCTACTGTACTAGTTTTAGCCGGGTTCTTTGCTAGCCAGACACCTGTCAACCAACCATCCAGCAACTATCAGTTCTTTCGCAAGCCAAGCCAATATGCCTTGATCCGCCCGAGGAGAATCCGAGTGAAAGCGGCAACCAGAGTGATAGTAGCGTGTGTCAGCAAACAACTCTAAGCTGAACTTATTACAGATAGGTAGTGCGGACTACACTACTTTTCTGTAATCATCTCACTCATTCTGAGGTGAGTGAAGTGCCCTACTTCTATCTTACAGGTAGGGGTAGTGTAGCTGGGCTATGTGAAGGAGCCTTATCAAGTCAAGTAAAGGCCGGGCCAGGGGTCATAGAATAGTAAGCGGGGTCACTTCCGCAAGCAAAGGAAAAGACCCTTCCGGTGAGATCTGTAGCGCAGCAGCCAACCGCCTATTCGAGTAATGTAACGTACTGGCATTCAAGCAAGCGCAAGCATGAGGCAGCGCCGCAAGGAACCCAAAGCCTGTGAGTGAAATACTAACCCCAAAACAAAAGTCAAAAACAGCAGAAGAGCCCTACCCCGGAAAACCAAAAACACGGAGCAAGCAATTATCATTGCCTGTTCAAATAAAGCAAGCGCTACGAAAGCAACAAAAATCCCTACCTACCCCACCCCAGTCCATCCCTTCACCCGGATAATGACCATTTAAGCACCTCTGGAAGCAGAAAGAAAGAGATGGCAGAGTCAGCGCCTCGTCCTTATACTACTTTCCCTGTGTTAATTCACTCCCTCCTAGCACTTAAAAGCAAGCCTGCCCAAGGAAGAAAGAACAACCAGGGCTATATTAACCTCTATGTTAGGTAGAAAAACCTCACTAAACACAAGTAAGAGCTAGCTTGCATTGAAAATGAGGGGCCCTCCGCAGGACTTGTTTTCAGCTCCTTACTTACCCACCTTTATATATTCTAGAAAAAAAATTCCAATGATTACACAGCCCACTTCGCTCCGCTGCTCTGCTCGCTCCGACGATTCTACATACCGGCCGGAAAGAGAGAGAGCAGTGTGATTGGCTCTATAATTGAAATAATGGAAATGCTCTGTCGTAGAGCCTCGCTAGCCGTATCTCTCTCGGCCCAGTCAGGGAATGAATGGGTGGGGTGATGCCCTTGCCTTTACCGGGCCTGGAAATGGATATGCTGGGCGAGATGCTTCGGGTGTGGTGACTATAGGATATGGATGGATCTCGCTCACCGAGGGCTTGGGTCACGCTTACGATCATCGGTGGGAACTAGGACTCGATCACGATCTGGATCTGAATCTGAGGCATAAGGAACTGGAGAAAGCCCTACTTGCTGAAGTGTATGAGACCCTTCGTAATCAGGAAACGCATTTATTTAAATTTAAGAAGGCTAGAGTGGACTGGTTGCGGGGAGGCGATCTCAATACCCGCTTTTTCCATGCCACAGTTATTAGGCATTAGGCGTCGGGCTCGAAATAGAATCGATCGTCTGTTGGATTCCACGGTAATGTGGAAGACGGATCCCAAGGATATAGAAAGCATTGCGGTTGATTTCTTCTCGTCACTCATGGCCCAACCTCAATTGCAGCATAACCCTCTTTCCCTCCCATCATTACTATTGGGCAGAGTCTCCGATAAAGATAATGCTATCTTATTGGCTCAGGTAACTTTGGAGGAAGTTCGATCGGCAGTCTTTAGTATGGGACCGCCCAGATTTTTTTCAACTGGTTTTCTACCAGTCTTGCTGGGACCTGATCTCTAATGACCTTCTTTCTATGGTCCAATCAGTGTTTTCTTCAGCAGTAGTCGATCCCCAAGCCAATGCGACCCATCTAGTGCTCATTCCCTTAACTGATTCTCCCCAATCTATAAACCAATTCCGGCCGATCAGCTTGTGTAATGTAGCCTAGCCTATAAGAATAAGAGAAGAGAAAAAAATCATCACCAATCGCCCCGTCTCCATTAAGGGGGTCTCATGCCAAAATGAATCTCTCCACACCAGTCTGCATTTGTTCTGTTCCGGGGCGATTAATCTCAGATAACATTTTGATTACTCATGAAATATTGTATTATTTCCGTAGGTCTCGGGCTAAGAAGTGGGGTTTGTGCTTAAAATATGTCTTCTATCTCCCAATCTCCAAACACATCCAGCTCTTCAATACCTATATAAACTGCCGCTTTCAGTCGGGTAACACAGCAACGTTATTCGAACAGTCGAACTTCAGCTTCACTGCAATGGGAATGTGAGTACCAGGGGGCTCGACCCCCACTTCCCCTATTCCGCAACCCTTCCTTCTGATTTGATGCACCGTCGAAAAACATATTCCAGCCTGCTGATTCTTCTTCGTCAGGGAAATCCGTCCTCATGGGTTCGTAGGCAGGCAACGGATGTTCTGCCAAGTGATCCGAAATCGCACTGCCTTTGATTAGCTTAGAACTTCTCCTTAGAAAAGAAGTTTGATCTATTGGATTATAAGTTTATCCCGAACCTGCCTTGGAAACTTTACTGGCCTATCTAAAGAGAAAGCATTGGGACGGAGACTTCCTTGCAACAGCTTCTTGGACAGAGAAAGCTAACAAGGTTCACTTAGCACAACCGAAAAGGTATCTATGAACTACAAACTGAAAGGAGAGATGAACTAACCAATTCTTGAAAAGGTTCTGCTCGGGAGTCTAGAAAGCGAGTCCCTTCGCTACATATAACAGAACTCGAGAGCCACAGAAAGAAGGGAATTCTTTGTGCAGGTTTGGAACCCTATTTTACTAATAATAAGCCGCTGGACTCACTACACCACCAAAGGGAAAGAGAAACCCACTTTCAGCCTTCAAACACAGCAAGAAACACACTCATACCAAGAGGAAATTTACTTGATTCGCTTAGAACGTGGCCTATTACTATTTAAACTAGTTAAACTAGTCCCTTGCATGGCCCGCTATCAAAGCAAAGCACTTAGAACTCAAAATGCAGGCAACTTGCTGCTTTTTGAAAGGCCCTTAGAAAAAGATTCCAGACTGCAGCAACTCCCACTGGGTAAACATTCCTACTAGACATCTTACCCCCGCTTGCTTTCCACAGAGACTGCTGGAAAGGGCACTTACACTCCATCTCTAGATAAGGTGCAAAGCCCCTTCCTCTCCATCCGCGCCCCAATCAATACTATTTACTTGCGTTAGAGGCCAATGTAATTCCCTTTGTGGAGGATTCTCCAGCATATCTTCTTTGTACGGGAGAGGCTTACCCTCTTCGGAACCCCTGCTCCAGATGTACCTAGAGACCTGTGAACTCACTAGGGGCCACCCCCGCAGAAGAGTGTGCTTGCAAGGAGAACTGCTGAGCTAGACTTGGCTTATCAAAAACTTCAAGAACAACCATTGATTAGTGACTTCATTATACGAGGAGCTTTGCTTCAAGAACTGCCCGGGTTACTACCAAGTTAAAAAGAACTGTCGAATAATGACACCGTTCTCGATTTGACTTCCTTCCCAGCGACCTCGTTCCGGTATTGTTGTATATTGTTGTTGTATCGAGTAAGTGACTTCACCCCGAGGGACTTCCTTCCAGAACTGTGTTCTAGGGCGGTTCCGCTCCTGCATGAGGAAAGATCCAATTACGTGGCTCGAAGCTCATTATGAGACTCCATCTTCTCAGCTTGGGTCTCTTTCATAGTCTCCTCCAGCTTGTGATCGTTCTCGGCCACCTTCTTCTCCAAAAAGAGTCTCCCTCGCAGAAAGGTAGGGAATTCATTAGATTCTTAAGTAAAGCACTTTTCGCTAAAAGAATTGTCCACCGGATGCCTTTGAACGTATAATTGATAAAGACGCGCATCCCAAAGAAGGGGGGGAGACCGAAGACCTCTGAACGCGAGATCACAGACATGCTTGAAAGCGAGATCAAGTTCACTTGAAAGCGAAATACAGTACTTTTGAACAACAAACCTTGGGCCTCTTTCACAACAAGTTGGCAGCTTTTGAGACAGGCTTACTTATGAACTGAATGAAGATCCGCGCAAACGGAATCTCGAACTAAAAGCCCCTATGAAAGATGGTTTCTGTGTGAAGTGTGAACATATCTCCTTACCTGTCCCTTCACCGGGTATTCCTTCTCCTTTGCCTAACAGTTGGAGTCAGGCTAGCTCTAGTCACACTTGTTCTGTTCTTCTACCTAGCCCTTCTATTCGATTTCTCTTTAAAGAAGGCAACTACGCTAGCTGGCTAGTTCAAGTGCTTCAGTCAAAGATCCGTTTATGGTAGACAGTTTGTGAACTGCTCCGGACAACGTTTAGTAGAAAGAAAGGCGTAGAAAGACAAGAACCTTTCCTCAGCTCATATCAAGCTCTTTCACATTCCACTTCTACCTAGCTTCGAAAGAGTCGCTGTCAATATGCTTCACAGGAGATTCAGTTGGTGTGAAGTACATTCTTCTACCTAGCTTCGGTGACACCTACACTTGCTTAGCAATCTGTTCTCTTTGCTTGTTTGGTATCACATTCTTTCTTGTTCCATCTCTTCCTTCCCTGTAACATGAGTATGGCAAAACCAGTCTTGCTTGTTCTGCTCTTCTTGCTTACCGTAAGAGAGACTTTGACTCTTGCTTTCCGTTCTCCTGCCTTCTTCCATACCGTAACGTAGTCAGAAGAGTTCGCTAACTGGAGTTCGCTTTCTTTATGGAATAGGACACATCGAGCCTGTCATGCTGGGGTTCAAAGCACGTGTAGGTACCAACGAATGAAGCTAGCTATTGTCTGAACACCGAGACTTTTTTTCTCGTAGCAAGCAAACTCTTCTGTTGGTGGGCTTGCATCTGACCTATCCTCTGCCTTGCTTTCAAGCGAGCTTGTGGATTACCTTGAGGCTCACTCTGAAAGTACAGGTCTCTCTTACGTGAGCTTGCTTCCGAAAGCGTAGGTGTAAACAAGAAGAAGCAAGTCTGCTGATTTCCTTTCCGTGTACGACTCTTCTGACCATTTGGATGGTAGGACTGATGCCTTTGCGGATCCCATTGCTTATGCGTCTTCTTCCGAACTTTCTTAATTAATGTAATATCTCGCGAGGTTATCCCCTCCCTCTTGTCTGGGCCATCTGGTGAACTTGCCTGGATATTGCGCTAGGAATTCCTCGTTGAACTGAGAGAAGATTCCCACTTGTATACAAAGAATTGCCTCGTCCCAGAGGTTACGGAGACTATGCGAGAGGGCTTCGACCCGTCAAAAAATCCAATTCTTTTTGACTTGCGAGACAAAAGAAATCTCGTTTTTGGACCGCTTCATTTCCTACGATTGAGGACGGATTTTCCCCCTTCGAGACGGATTGGCTTCTTGCAGGCCACTCTACTCGATCTTATGAGCTTGCTTCGAAGTAGGCCCTTTCCTCCGAGTCCCATCCACTGGTCTGATTATGGGTCTACCTCTGCCAGCATCACCGGGGATGGAGGAAGCTGTTCAAGTTGTATTGAAAGAAATCGCAAAAAGAAAGGATGTCCCTTTCTTGCTTGCATTTTCACTTCATTTTCGAGGATAGGCAAGCCCAATAGGGGAATCCCAACGTGGGAAAAGAGAGTTGGATTCTTGCTTTTGAGAAGAATTGGTAAGTGTGTTCTCCAACAGCACGATTGGGTTCTCGAAGCCCTCTTACTCCCACAAGACTTCCTTTACGCGGCGTCTCGAGATGAGGAAACCTTCCTTCCAGCAGCCGACTCCCTTTCTTCAGCCTGAGTCTTTGATTGGCTCTCCTTACGATTCTGAGTCAGCCCAATCCTCTGAGTTGGCCTTTTCGTCGGATGCCATTTCAGAAGATGTGTCCGAACTTGCATCAGATGGACTGCTGTCCGAGTCAGGTCTTTATTCCGAATTGGCCTTGTCCTTCGCCCTCTTTCCCGTTTTCTATTATTCATCCTAACAGCGATCGACTACTCATTTTTAGGTAACACATTCCCGTTTATCGATTCTGAAGCCTTAGTCTCCGGAGATAGGGCGGGGAAGGATGTGACGTTTTTTCTTCCACCTTAGGGAATGCGTTAAGGAAGCAAGAAATCCCATCGATCTACCTTGGAAACGAATCTATTTCGATATCGATATAGTACTAGACTTAAGGAGAAACATCGGACAAATCAAGTAATTAAAGATCGAGTCAAGGGAGAATGCGAACACTCGCTGGACTCCATCTGGAAAGGTCTTATAACATGGTGTTCTTCCTCGTAGGTCGTATTCGCGACGGTGGGCTTCGCCTTGGTAAATTAGCCCAGCCCTCTCAAATTAAAAAAGAACCGCTTCTCATAAATCCTCCTTTCATGCCTCACCCCAACCAAAGACATCCACACCGGATTCTAATAGGACTGTTGTATAGGAGTCACAACGATGTGGAACTTCTATTCTATATAGACGAAATTTCGCGCTGAGCGAGGCCGGTTTCCCTCCTCGCTCACTAGTAAGCGCTTTCAACTCTCCCTTGAATCTGTTCACTCGTGTCCCTTACCAAACCAAAGGGCCACTTTGTTCACTTTTCTTTAGGCACTCCAAAGGCATAAGAAAGCATAGTTGATAGGCTGATCACCAATTCAACTGCCAGAGTCTGATAGAATGCGTTATTTGGCACTTTAAGCCAATCAACGTAGGATCTATCATCAGGGGTCAGAAAACGAAGAAATTGATACAGAACACAGAACAATGGCCTGTGCCTTCGTTTCACTCGTATCCATGGCAAGTCCCTGATTCACTTCTCACTCCCGAGGAAAGAAGGTAATAAAGTTCCATCTGGTCCTTCAAAGATCGATCAGATAATTTCGTATATAAGGAAATACCTAACTTGCCAACCATGAAGCTCTTCATCATGTTCGAGAGCAAAAGTCAAGTAGTTCTACGAAAAAGCATGTAAAAAAGCTATTTCCTATCTTCGAAAAGAGATCACTCCAGGTTGACTGAAGCCTCAGTCTATTGAAAGAATTTTTATCCCACTGACGGTAAAGTGGAAGTTGACGGACCTGGCCTTTCCGATCATCTTCTTCTAAAGCGGCTGAGGATTTGACTTATCATCCTCTCAGACAGCTATGATGAATGTAGTTTTTCACCTGGTGATCATCAGTCAAAGATAAATAGAATGAAAATAAGATTCAATGTAAGGCAGGCTTCGTCGATAGAAAGGGATTCCGCGAGATACTTCATAGCTAGGCTCAGAGATGGAACTACTTCCTTTAAGGAAATGGGCATGAGACTTTCGAAGCAATTTCATCTTCTTTGATTGAGGCTTAGAACCTCCAATCCCATTAAATTAAGGGCTTTGACTTGCCTGTGTGAGGCCGATGCCTACTTCTTTCTAAAGATTTACCATAATTTTATATCGGGTGTTTATTCCATATCTAATATACGAGAAATCCTCCCTAATTCAAGCACTTGTTAACCGCTCTTCCTTAAAAGCAGGACCTTTAGAGGTCAAGGGTAAGTGGACGAGAACCAGTAGATAATTCCACAACATCCACATTAGGAATGGAAAGACCTGGGCAGCAAGTGAGTACAATGGGGAAAGTTTTCTCTATTCATAGTTGGTACGACGACCCTAGCAGACCCTCCCTTAATTCGAATACTAAGATGATCTCCTTCAACCCGCTTTTCTGCCTATGGGCGAGAGTCAGTCGAGTTTATTCGTTCCAATTCATTGGTTTAATCCGGTATAAATATCATAGTCGGAAAATCCGCTTTCTTTTGCCTTAGCTTAGGATGAGTTCATAGGCACAGTACAGGTTACGTAGTCAGAGTGAAAAAGATCCGATGTTCCAGATCCGCTGCTAGTCTTTGCTTTCCTAGTCCTTGCTTCAGTTGGTCTACCTACTGTTTGCAAGATCCAAGGTCGGGCATGAAGCTTTGGCTCAGTAGGCTTTGGCATTCGACTTTGGGAAATAGAATAGATAGAATAGATCGCTTACCTTGCTTTGGCATGCCAGAAAGGAAGCATTTCGCTGTGGTTCAAGATCATTGATTGAGTAGATCCCGAGACAAAGGGAGTTGAAGTGATCCGAAGGGGAATAGAGAAAAGAGTTCAGGCAGAAGACTTGAGGATGGCACTAGCTTTCCTAACTGTAACGAAGGGATCTGATTCTTTATAATAGTTACCACCTCTTCTTAATATAAAACCATTCGTTCAGAGTCGACAACTGCAGATAGGCCCCTACCCAATGCTCTTATTCCAACTTGCGGATTCTCTCCATCTAGGAAAGAAAGCCTTAATTAATGCCCCGGGCGATGATTCGATTCTTCTTAGCTTGGCCATTCGATTAAGGTTCTTTCGATCGAGAAAGAGAAAGATAACCCTTATTCATCCGGATTCAATGATTGTTGAGTGAACGAAGCCAAGTCAGTAGCCAACCAGGGCTTGAGAGATGCGAAACCTTAAGTGGCCAAGAAAGGGATGAGTGCCGCTTAACTTATTTAGGACTGACATAAGGCAGAACATGGATCCGTACGGGGAGAAGAGAATCTAGGCTCTCTAAACTAAACCGATTGGACAGCTTCGAGGGAAAGACTGGCCGCAGAAGCCCCTCGCCGGGTTACCTTACCAGAAAGTGAGGGGATAGAGTCCCCATTTGACGAAGAAAATCGACGTATAGGCAGTACAGCAGAGGAAATAGGAATGGTTACGGGTAGTAGAAGTAAGCCCAAGGAGGCGAGCTTCTTTCGTTCCAGCTTAAGTCATCTTTTAAGGTAAGGAAATCTTTCTTTTAGAGCACTTTATCCCACGTTCTGGATGCAAGATGTGTAAACCTTTGTGGGGTTATGAAAAGACAGTTTTACCTAATCGGGTATCTTCGATTCAATTCTGTGATTCAATCAAATTCTTCCCTTCGTTAGTTTACCAACTGTAACTGACTGTCACGTCCAACGAGAGCCTGAGCATCCCACTATTCTTTCTTCTCGTAGGAGGCATTCTACTAGCAAAGAAGACTCCTATAAGTGGTAGTACCTAGTTGGGGCTTTGTGGTATAATTCTTTGCCGAAAGAGGTCTCCGCCGACCCAACGACTTTCCGATGTGATGGACAAGCAGCGGGGCATGGAACGGAGTTTAATTCATCGCGACAGGAGTTCACCAAGTCTAATAATGGGCCGGTCATTCAACGAGAAGGGGGGGCTTCACCTGATCGCTCTGAATCCGCTGATCAGGAAGAGGTTTTTTCTTTAGATAAAGCAGAAGCTCGTTCCTGGCCTCTTTGACAGTAGCTAGTCTGAATTCGTAACCCGCCATCTTTGGGGCAGGAGTCGTCAGATCTTGCCCAGGCAAAGGAGCGATCGACACTCGCTCGCAAGTTTTAAGAAGTGGTAGTGGTAAGCGCAAGGACAAGTTGATTCAGAAAGGGGAAGAGGAGTAGCCTAGCCTGGTTCTTCTTTGTTTTCCTGAGCGGTATAGTACGGCATGTGGGAAATTACAATCAGAGAGAAGTAACGATACGATAGATCCGCAGGAAATAGCGAAGTACATGAATTATCTATCTATCTCTTTCCTTAGCTGAGAGAGAGGGAGTGAACTCTCGACATGCGGGCATATCGAGTATGTTCGTTCAACCCTAACACAAGACAATTACAGGGAGGACGTACGTGTTCTCGGGCGAGTGCGGATGTAGTCTCGGTTAATATACAAGATCATCAACGTGTACAGTAATAGGATGCGATTGCTGAGCCCTTTTCTTAGTCACCTTTCGGAGTGGCCTCTATTTGTTAAAGTCCATAGCAAAAATCATAAAGGCATGACGAAGGATCATCCAAATATGAATATACATACGAAGCATCATTCGAATATGAAGAAAACACAGGAGAAGCATCAAAAGCAGAATAAGAAGCGAGAACTGCCCGGCTGCGAAAGGATAGTATCCGACAAGGGCGGTTGGCTCCTAGGGCAAGGGAAGAGTACTATTCACCAAGTGTGCGCTCAGGTGAGAAATGACTTGTCATTGGGTAAGAAGCAAGACTAGGCTAGATGGTCAAAGGTAGTTTTGCAAGTCGTACTAGCGCGCTTCGTCTAGGCTTCTTACGTGGATTACCTTGATGGAAAAAAGATCTATTACGATTCTTTCTCGTGCAGGTACCTCGAGTCATGGGCTAAGATCCTGCAGTTAGACGCCATCCCGGAGCAGTGAGAAGAAAGAGAAGTTAGTGAGAAGATTCGCTTAATTGAATTGATCGTAGATGTATTGGGAATCAACCTTGAATTTCCCTTCTAATCCAGAATCATCAAGTGAGTAAACTACCCTTTGTTTGAAATGCCTCGGGAGGTTTCGGTATGACCCTTTTCCACGCTTAAAAGAATCACTTTCTCATCGACCATGCTACTCTTGCTTATGGAAAGAAATCCCTTCCATTCCTCAGGAAAAGAAAAGATGCTTTGATCTAGGACTAAGACCAGTTTTCCTTCTTTTAAGTCCTTTTCTATAGGAAATTCCAGATTTTCTTTCTCCCCATAAGCTTCGCTAAAGCGACTACGTTCCTGTTCTAGGTTCAGGGTCTATGAAATAAAGGGAAATGGATTACCTTCACTGGTAGTTCAGCAAGCAACCAAACCAACGAAGCAAAGGATCGAGAGAGGAATTGAACAGAAGGAGGAGATGGCATTTCTAGGAAGTGATTCTATTCTCTAACCCCTTATCAATCAACAGGAGGACGGATTAGTTCTTCCGCTGAAGGAACTGCTCTAGTGGGCAAGGCAAGGGGAAGTCAAAGCCGAGTTCAATAAGTCAACCATGGGCAGAAGAAGAAGAAAGAGAATAAGAATCGAAGTCTTTATCCTAGACTCCAAACCTGCCAATCCGATAAAAAACAAGCCAAAAGCACGGTAAAAGGATCCTCTTTTAGGTATTGCAGAAGGGAATGAACAAGCTAGGTCCGTGTCTGTAGCTCACAGGCAAGTGAACCAGCCACAGCTCTGTCTCAGGGGTAAAGGAATAAGCGAGATCGCTCAGAAAGGTTCTATTCTAGTTCTAGTCAGGGCATAAGATTTAATAGGGATTAAGCGGAACAGGGGTAAGTAAGATACGGTAGAGGTCCAAGTGATTGCTCTTCAAGACCTTACTAGGCTCGGAAGGGAACTCTAAACTAGCTACTAGAGGAAGTCAAGAGAAATCCTAAACGGGAAATGAACTAACTCTACAATTACATTGTTCCCCGGGGATTCAAACCCGGCTCTAACCCTATCTAGCTCCGGGCTTCTCTTCTTCTTCCGGAGATAGGTTATGTAGGCGTACGCCTCTTTGTAGGTTGTATTCGATCATTAATGGCCAAAAATGAGTAATATGCCAACTTCTCTTCCCTTTGGTACATAGCCCCCGTTTATCCCACAGAAGTGAGGTCTTCTTCAAAATCCGTTATTTCAAAATAAAATAAAAAATTATTATTATTAGCGCGGTATGGCAGCTCTTGCAGTTTCAGAAAGGCTTTTTCAAATTTCACAAGAAATCCAGGAAATCGAGAATGAGCTGGGTCAACGCCGATTTGCCTTAATAGCCGTTTTGAGGCACCTGCGTCCGGCGAGCCCTGCCGTCGTAGGAGACCGCATGCGCGCGGCAAATGAAAACATAATGCGCCTCGAGACGAGACTACAAATGCTGCGAGATGAACAGCGAGCGCTCATTGTGCAGGCTGTCACCCTCGGCGACCGGAGAGACTAAGAAAGAATATAATAGTTACAGTCTCTTCCGTTGTGGAAGTTTATTTACATAAATAAAGGAGTTCCATATTGTACTCCCTATTTGCTTTTCTAGTGCTACTTTCCTTGAAATAAAGATCGTTGATAGCCATAGCATTTTCTCAATAAAGAAAGTTAGTAGCAGTGTAGGTTTACCTGCTGCTGAATTGAACTTTCTTGTATATTGAATTGACTAATTACTAATGCCTTAAGCTCCGGATATATATATATATTATATATTAGTATTAGTTATATAATATATATAAGGTTTCCCATATCTAATTCTTTAACTTTAATGAAAGATTATAAGACTCATGTAGTCACCCCTTATCTTACTTACTCCATTTCTTTTGTCAGGAATAATGGCCTTAGATAGCGTTTATCTTATCTTTCAAAAGACCTTAAGCTCGCTATATTAACCTATAAAAGTCTTCCGCTTTCAAATGTTATCTTTCGCATTCGCATGCCTTACGAAAAGCATTTGAAAAGTTTCATTTTCTCTGTATTTTTGGTTGAAAAAGCAAGAGGAAATGGCACATTATTAGATAAATAGTGCAGGCATGTGTTGCACTTTTTTCGAAATCGAAAGAGCTCTTTTGAGGGGCGCAGCGGAATTCATTCAGAAAGCAAGACAGAATAGGCTCTTACTGCTCTAGAAAGAACTTCCCTTAAATCAACTGCTATTGAAGACGGTGCTATTGATATTAGCTGTGGGACTTCGGTGCCTTAAGCGGAAGAGGGGATTTCTTTCTGGCTGCTACGCTCCTTTCTTATTCTTTTTTTCTGTCTCTGAAGTGAGTGAAGTCAAGCTAGCGTCAGCAAATCGGACATAAGCAATACACGTAAATCCCCGTCCTTTAGAAAGACGATAGCGATTCTCTTCCAGTGCTTTAATTAAGAGAAAATTCTCAACAACTCCCATAGCAATATAGGCATCTTTCTGGTGGATAAAGTTTACGAAAGTTGAGATTTCAGTCTTATGGGGATCCCTCTTAGATGAAGGAACTCTTAGAGTAACTCGGCGTCTCTTATTATGAATTCTATCATAAACCCATATATTAACGGGCTCTATTTTCATATAATCTTGGACCGTATTATAGAATGGCGTTCCATATTTAACAGGGCGATCACTAGAGGACACGACCCAGCCTATATTCTGAATCAACTTGATCAGGCAATCCAAACCATAAGATTTTTTCCTCCAGAACTTAAAGCAGACAGAGGCTACTAATGGGCATTCACTTGGCAAAATGAAGTGAGAGAGATTTTTTCTAAGATCATCATAAGTGCTATATAACGTTTTTCCATAAATAATAGGCATAAAAATCGATTTAACTAGCTTACGAGTGAGGAGAGAAAGAACAACCTTCTTCAGAGAAGCCTCCATCTCAGGATCTTCTTTCATGAACTCCTTGAGCTCATCGAGGAAGTATGTATATATATCTTGGATTTGTCCATCCCCAGATGGAATGAGATTGGTTCTCTTAGCCAAGATATCATCCAATAAAAAATAACTCATAATTTGATACACACTCGCGGAGGCGTCTAGGGTAATAGGGAGATTACTAATTCGATTTTTCTCTTTGGAGTAGATTACTACAATATTGGAAAGGAACTGAAAGGGCTTTTTTGCATCCCGAGCGGCTGTGATTGTATTATCATAGATTTTTTTATTAGATAATAACCACTCTTCAGCAGCATTCGCTGAAGGGAAAGACCCGTAATGAAAAGCGGCAGCTACAAAAGCTTTTCTTAAGGCGATATTACCATCTATCTTGTCTTCTTCTGAACCAGAAGAAGTCCTAGATGAAAAACCCTATTTGAGGGGGATCATAGTGGAGATGCTTAGGAAAGAACTAAAACCGAAAGAACTTCGATTAGTTCCTACTGAGCTGACCTTTGAGGGTGAAAGGGATAACCTTGAGTACACTTTAGTCCGAAATTGGTTATCAATGTGGTTGAAGTGGCTTCATTGGTATGCCCAAGTAGCTCTTGCCCTTGACCCAAGTCTCCATGATCTCTTTTCTGCCCCTATCGTGGTCTTGGAAAAGATCGAATTTTGACCAAAACATTTTGAAGTTCGGTCTGATCTGGAAGTGCTACGATATGGGTGCCGGGAAGTGGTCTGATGGGTGGTGTCCTCCCTATGTGTTGGACTCTCAACCCATTCCCTTTAGTGGGTGGATTCACGGCGGGTACTCTGGCCGTGACTTCATGATGGCTCCTGTGGACCACCAGTCCGCGGTGAGTAAAGGTCGATCACGTATAAGAATTTAGGCACATCTGAGATAGACCAGTCTTCCTGTGTGGCCAATAATAAGAAAGGGATCCAGCTCTCTGTCCTAAGACGGAAGGAAGGGCTAGGGGATGTGACACCCCACAAGTTGAGTAGTGCTGAGCCAGGAGATCTTCCTTTGGATCGTTACAACGCTCGTTGAACGGTTCAAGTAGAAGTAAATAGGTAAGAAGTGGAAACCCTCCATATCAATACATCTCCATAGGATACAATATGAGCAAAAGAAAGGAATCCCTAAATCCCGCAGAAAAGAAGAATGAATTGCTATTGCTCTAAAGCATTTCTTTGTCGTCACCGAGAAGTACTTCTAAAAGAAGGGGATTTGCTCACAGGCGGAGGATGAAAGAGAACCCGACCGAAGTTGCTAACAACCGGCCTACAGTGAGTACTCCCGATAGTACATTACCTTCGCTTAATCTTTCCTTTTGATTGTCCCTGAGGAATGAGACTTTCTTATGCTTATTCGGAACTACGACTCTCATTGAATATTAGTTTTTTCTTTCTCACCGACCGAAACCACTTTGACTGAGATTGGAAGTGGATCCTTCACCTGCGGACTTCTTCACTCAACTATGAGTACGGATCCGCTTTGTCGCCTTCTGAGCTATACGAAAGAACTCTCGCTTTCTAAACCCACAGGCCTAAGCCGAAAAGGTGGACGGAGAGAGTCGTTTACACTCAGTGAGTAGGAATTGTGGTCCTATTTCCCAGTAGCTTGAGTCGGGAAGCCCCCTTGGGACTATATGAATGACTCGTACGACATTCCTAGGAACCCGAATTTCTATATGAAATGTGGCTTGACCTATTAGTGCAGGTTACCCGATCTAATGAGAAAAGGTTCGAAAGGCGGAGTCTAAAATCCGGGTAGAAGGGAAAAAAAGAACCAGTTTGGGATTCTGTTCAAAAGTTGATGCTATCGGTAACAGCCCCAGCGCGGAGAAGTGCAAAGCTAGGGTTCAATCCCTAAGCGCCCATCAATGTGTGATGTCTGAGCCGGTCCCCAAGAACAAGGCGATCGCACCTAAGAAGAAATCTGAAATTGAGTATTTTACGTTTGTTGAAGCAGTGCTCTAACTGGCCTACTAATCTATATTTCTATGTGATATGATTTACAAAAAAAGAATGATAAATATAAAAAAGAAGGAGGGAACTATTTAAATCAAAGGCGACAGCGAGGCCCCCAGCAATGGGGGGAAAGAAGAGTGTTAGGCGTCAGGTTCGACGTAGTTGACTCTTATGCTTGGCACGGGACTGTTGATTCAATCTCTCCTGCCCCGCTCGCTACGTAAAGGAGGGTAGAGTGAAGCTTCCCTTGAACAGGCTAAAAGGTAATGTAGAGATAGTGTGATGTATAGCCTAATTCCAAACAATGACAGTGAAACGTGTCAAAGGGAGGTTGATTAGATATACTGTTCGCATATATACTATGTTATCAGTGATTAGTACTGCTTATGCTATAGGCTCTGTGATGACACTGTCATATTCCTGGTAGTCCGACCTTGTATAGCTATCAACTATACATTGGGAAACATACGTAAGAATTGAAGTCTCATCTCCAACTGAATGATCGGGCGTACTACGATAAGGGAATGGTCCCAGATCCAGATACACTACACATTCACGCCCTCCGAAGATCGAGTTCGAATGGAAAGTTTCCAAGTTAGAAAGCAAACTCAATCCTCGCCTCGGGATGAGCTCCTTAGCTAGTCCCAGCTAGAAGAAGTAAGCTTGCTTGCTTTCCTGGAATGGGAATGGAAACCTATTGGTTCTGCAGAGCTAAGCCGGTAAGCAATCCTCTTCATTCTGCGAGCTAGAAACAATCCTGACTTCCGGGCAATCAATTCAATAGTTTCCTGGTTTTCCATTCACAGGGGGTAAGGTGCCAGTCTCATGAAAAGGCTAGCAGGCAAGAGGGCTGTCGAGTGCGGAAGGGAATAGGGAAACGAATCCTCGCTAGTCTTCTTATCTTAGGTCTTTCCTTTGGAAGATAGAGAAAAGCGGATGGTCCTGTTAACGAGTAAGTTTAGGGGAAATCTTTCAACAAATGAAGCGAATTCTGAGTCGGGTTGTGCTAAATGAAGAGCTCTATTCCGGTCCAGAAAGTGAAGCAAATGAGGAATCGGGTAGCACGGCTTAAGGGATTGGATCTACTATTTGATTTTGAGGTCCACCGACCGAAGTAGGCAAATGAAGCATCGGCTGAGACTCCATTCCAATCTGGCTCTTATTGGTAAAGTAAAATCCGCTAATTTTAGGGTGGATCTAAGCTTTATGGTAAAGCATCTACGGATGCGAAAGCTGGAACTGGAAGAAAATATGTCTTTCCTTTCGCTTTTGAATGATGGAAATAGAACGGTCGAGACTTGCCTCTTAGCTACTTCAAAGTAGTGGAAAGAAGTGACCCTGAATGCTTTTGGTCTTTTGAAAAAAAAACCTGGAGCTGATCTTGCTTTTCTTTTCGTTTACGTGGCTACATACTTGTAGCGATCAAAGGGCATATTTCTTTATATAAGGAAAAGGGAATTGTATGGGCCTTTGCTTCGAGAACAATCGTATTAGCGCCTTCGCAGCCTGCCTTTCCTGTGCTTCGACTGAGACTGATCTCTCATCGGGTTCAGAAGGGGATGGGAATGCAGATTTGGATGCCTCCTACCCTATGATAAAGAAGAGAGTTTCCCTAGAGCGTCAGCTTATTGAGAAAGTCCCTTTGAAGATGGGCTTCTGTTGGGGAATAGGGATGTTTCAATCGAGCCGAAAGGCCTTAGGGAATAGGATCTCTTTCTGCGTCTACTGATGCTTTTGCAAAAAGGCTTTGGTTTGGCTTGTTTAATTGATTCGTACGTAATCCGACGTGGGCAAAGGAAAGTCAAGAGAAAGGGTGGTAGCTATTCTAGCAAGTCTTCTGTGGAGGAGTAGCACTAGGCTAGTAACTTATTAGACTAGTCTCGATTCCTCAAGGTTCTACGAGCTGTAATAGTAGTTGAAAAACCTCCCGTCCCGAGTGGGCTTAAGCCATGCCTTTACTAAAGAATTCTCGCCATCTCAGATAAAATCTAGTGTGGAGCCCAGGCTAGCCAACAATGAGAAATGCCTTCCTCTTTTTTGTTGATTTAGGTGACGTAGTCTTCTCCGATGAATGGCAGCGAGAAGGCGGAAAAGGTCGTAAAGGGCTAAGCTAAGGGAGGTTGGCATTCCGAAGTCAAGTGGGCTTTTCTCACACCGCATGGGGTCCTTTCCTACGCATATGCAACAAGCTCTTATTTGGATCTCCCTAATCTAGAGGGTTCTCACGCCAAGCTTCCTTTCTTTCGGGCAAGTCCAATTACAAACAAAAGAGAAGGTCGGTCCCGTCCCACGGGTTAGGTGCTTAGCTGAAGGTGGAAGTCCAAAGCTTAATAAGGCGGAAGGCGAAGCCGAGGCAAGAGAAGAATTCAATCTCCCCTATTTGTTCCATTCTCAATGGTTGGTCGGTTGGCCAGGATGCTTTGGTTTATCGGATTGGTCAAGTGCGCTGGACGACACGGCATTCTCCTTTCAATAGTACCATCGACTGGAGACCGGATTGCTACCAGAGAGAGGAATGACTATAGGCACGGAACGGACTTTTGCCCCTTGGTTCGCTAGCTGACTTGCCAGCGCTTGGATTCTCGAACTCTAAGAGCGGTTGTTCACATCCGATTCGATGGCATCTGTCCGCTTTCTACCCTTTGCAAGCGTGCTACTGACTCGATGGACAAACTCAAGGAACTGCTTTGCCTCTAGATTTACTTGAATTACTTGGATCACATCATCCTGAACTTTTGATCCTATGTCGTCCAGCTTTGTTGGTGCTGTGGGTGTCAGTCTTCTAATGTCAGCTCTCTGGCAGGCCAATCGATCTCTGCTTGATTGGCCCTAACTGCATGATCGATCTGACGAAGATTCCCATGTAGATCTATGAAACTACAGCCGAACCAAATGGGAATCCTAGGTATAGGCAAAGGTGGGAGGGATGAGAGAGCAAGCTGGCGTGGGGGGCCATCCGAGCAAAGCAAGCCCGGCAGGGTATGATGAAAAGCTCTCACCAGGATTGTGTTTCCAGATCGATTGATCAACATTTCCCTCTTTGTGATAGCTGAGAAGCGTTCTAAATACTTTTCGACAAGGCCAACAAAGACGCGATCTTCTGCAACGGAAGCTAACGTGGATGTTCCACCGGCACCGGGGTTCGAAGGTCACGATCATCGGAGCAATCAACGGAGTGTTTCCTTCAGTAACGGGAGAAATCCCTTATTCTAAGGAAATGTTTTTGGTAAGAAAGCCGAAGATGTTAATTCTGATTACAAGGATGGCTCCAAGCGCATTCTACGTGGTGGAGATGTATAGTAGAAGTGGCCTTCCTGGGACAGGAGGCGAGAGTATGTATGTTCACATTTATCAAGTAGCATTGATGGAGTCGAAAGCTTTCTCTGGCAATCACAAGGATCAAGGCGAAAAAGGAAAACAATCGAAAGAAAGGGTAGGAAGAGAATGCTACTACCCCTTCTGGATAGCCTTAGGAAGAGTGAATAGGCACAGTACCAGGGACCGAAGGCCAGTCTGAAAGAAGAATTACCACCGATGAAAAGGCAATATCCACTCGTAGATCGGGGATTTCGGGGTTGGTTATAGAATATGACTCTTTTGCATATCTTTAAGATGGTCTACTGTTGATAGGGGGTAGGGTAAGGCAGTACTTCATCAATCAATCTCTGGTAATTTCCGAGTTGTAAGATCCCTCCTTAGTCCAGAGAGAGTCGCGAGGAGAAGGTGATTTAGAATCCTTACTTTACTACTGTACTTCAACCTTAGCCTATGCCTTCCGCGCACAGGACAGAGGAATTCACTTTCGCACACACGAGCACGACCCCTAAAAGGCCTTTCTTTAAAGTCTGTTTGAAGGGATTCATTTTTGTTCCCTCATCGCCTTACTGAATTGTTCACCGGAACTACTTTTCCTTCACTTAGAAATAATCTTTATTGCTTCTAGGCTTTCGGGAAAGAAATAAGGAAGGTAGGGGCGAGACAATGGGAATAATAGGTGTAGGTGACTTCTTTGTGTTTGGAGGGGGGGATACGTAGGACTACTAGTTGCTCGATCAGGGCCCTAGCTTTATTGCAAGCCAAAAACGAGGAGCGAACTGCGCCCCAAACTTCTTTTGTCTCCGCCATCACGATATGGGATTTTGGGCTGTTGGGTGAAGGTGTCCAATTCCGGAGCAATCGACTACAGCAACGATTTGCTCTTATTGGTACAGTTTTCAGTCTCTATCGAGAGAGAGAGTCAAGGGTAAGATAAGGCAAGTGTAGGATTGTAAAAGCCGTTTCAAGACAGGTCTATCTCTGAAAATGGAGTGCACTGTCGCCGTTGAGCTTTGTGAGACAGAAGAACCTCCGCCACATCCGGAGCACAATGGATCGACGAAGAAGGTGAAGATAAGAACTGAGGAAGAAGCTCTGAAATGATCAGCAAAGAAGGAAGGGATAAGAAGGTAGAAAGAGCGGAGATATGGGCCTCAGACCCTACCCTCAAATCTGTCTATGAAAGGTCCCTAAAGAAGGGGATCGATCTTGGGAACAGGGCTAAACGAAACTCCCTCGAGAAGATAAATAGAAGAGCTTTCTTGCCACGTTGAGAATGGTCGGTGGGGTCAGTTAAAGGTATGTAAGCCGACACTGTCGCAGAGACATATGCTCTTCTTTCAGAATCCAAGACTCTTTCTTTCAACGATTCCAGTGCAATCAATTTATTTCTCTCTGCATTTAGGAGTGAGGGTTGAGGCTTTCTTTCCTTGCTTTCATCCCTTGTGGCGAACTAGACTGAGAATTGTGTATAGAGAAGAGAAGTTTCTGTCTTTCTTCAAATGCCTCAGATAGTTGATCGAGAAAGCTGCGCCCAAAGAGCTTAGCCATGTGTAGACCGAAATGGTCTCGCGAAGCCGGTCACCGTTTGCCTAAGATCCTTGAAAGCAAATGAAGCAAGCCAGACTTCAAAGAGTAGGGGAGATCTTTTTAGTTATATAACGTTATAATACTAAGAAAGCAGCAAATCCTTTACAGCTAGCTCTTCTCCTCTGTTTTGTAAGTGAACGAAAGGCTAACATAAGCTAGAGTTGAACGATCTACTGACCTGCGTGAGATTGAATTCCCTAAACCCTATTCGATTCTAATACACCCGAATTCGCATCAGAAAGAGAGGCTTTGGCCCAGCCATAATGAGATCAATCACGAGTCTTCGCTACAGAAGATTCCTAAGTCGTAGCTTGGAAGTAACCCAGAAATGGAACGTATGACCCAGACCAGATGAGTTAAT
This sequence comes from Cnidoscolus chayamansa, assembly GCA_948266635.1. NCBI lineage: Eukaryota > Viridiplantae > Streptophyta > Magnoliopsida > Malpighiales > Euphorbiaceae > Cnidoscolus > Cnidoscolus chayamansa. The sequence goes on from CAOGCB010759140.1 coordinate 30,516, forward strand.
TAGGCGAGAGCTACCATCCTCCACTTGGAGATTTGCTTTCTCGGGGAATATTTCAGGCTGTGTCGACCCCCGTTTGATTAATTTCTCGATGGGACAAGAATCACAGGAATTCATTCCAAGGAGTCTCCTTTGAAGCAGACGCCGAAACAAAGGCTCCAAGATCAGTTATTTCAGGGGCATAATAATTCGTTGAGTCGGGGAATTATTCTTTCTACTTCAATAGGTGGAGGCTCGGCTCAAGCTTCGGAAGAGGAGTTCACGACTTGTTGAGGCAAATTTTCTCACCTGATGTTGTCCTTTTTGACCGGGGCGATTTTCCCTATATTTTTCACAAGGATTGTTTAAGAAGCCGAGAGGGAAAGAGATAAGGAGCTAGCCCTTTATAATAATAATATTCTTTTTCGAGATGCAAGAAGTCACTAGTACCTGGAAAGAGAAGATGTAAGCAAAGAAGAAGCTTTTGCCACTGTCGTCGTAACCGCAGTTGGAGGATCGTCATTACCAGCCTTGTCTCTTGTTGAATCTCTTTCCTCTTTCGACTGTGATTTCTCTCCTTCCGCTCTAAGGAAGTTGAATTTGCTTTGGTTAAGCTCTTCCTTATCTTAGGACGAATCAGTAGAGAAGGGCCTTCGAACTCTCCTGTTTAGGAAGAAAGCTGCCATTGAACTAGGCTCCCATTTAGCATTGAAAGTCAAGATTGAGTCATTTTCCGAGGGCCGGGGGAAATTAAGTTTCGTATAACAGAGAACCATTAGCGATTGTCGCTTTTGTTTTATCCGCTGCTGTCTCTGACTGACGAAGAAGGAGCCCCACTACACGAAAAGAAAGAAAGTAGGAGCCCATCCCGGGTTAAATTAAATGGTTGATGGATTCTTGGCTTTTGTTGAAAGAGAGATTATCTTTTATAAGTAGAAGAAGCAGGAGCAGTTCTCTTTCTCTTTGAACGAATCCTGTGACCGAATCAGCTGCTTTGTTGAAGGAGTAGGCGCCGTTGGAGTCAGGGCATTAGCCTTTTCTTCAACCATGTCTCGAAATAAAGTAGCCAGGCTTCCTGCTATGAAAGTAGCAAGGTCAAGGGATAAAAAGCAACTGGCTAACAATCCACTGAGCAAGATAGCTGCAATCGAGCATAGATTTCAACTAAAGAGTGAACGAGATCTATCCCACCTCAAACTCCAATGGAAACTCCTAGTCTTAAGCTTGACCTATAACGCTTCAATCGAGATAGCATTTCACTAGGCAATCTAGTTGCCACTTCACTAGCAGCCACAAAGGGCGAAGGAAAGTCGGATGAAAGTGATCCGAAGGGAAGCTGTGATGGCTAGGAATTATGTCTTAGATCCCTCATTTCTTCGGTGGCTTGTTATCGTATAGTTGAGGTGTGTTAGAAGGAGAAGGGGATCTCCAGATACTTCCCTAACGGAATCAGATAATCCTCAGCGTCCTTCGTGGGTTTAGGTGTGCCTTCGGGAAACTCTGGGTTCTCGGGCTTCTTTTCAGCCTCATCCTTCGGGTTCTCGTCTACATGAGGGTGGGGTAGCTTCTTTTCGTAAGCTCCTCCGAAGTCCTTTGCCTTCCGTGCCCTATCTTTCTCATACCAATTGTTATCAGGGTCCCCACCCATACCTATCCAAGCTGCGCGACTCCAAGAACGCATCTTTGAACATGCGGTAAAGACCCCGAGTTGCAAACAGTTCCTGAAACTTCTGACAGAGGTTCTACTTTGACTCTTTTCCTGTTTTTTCAGTGGTTTGAATGCTTATTGTTTGGATTGCTTTGCTTGATTGCGCGCGGCTCAGGGTAATCAGTAGGTCATGACCTGGTTATCTGAGTGACTGGGATTTCATCACCCGGGTTCACTCCGTAGAGCCTGAAAGTACACCTTTGCACCCTTAGCACTCGCGGCATTTTTCTCGGTTTTCTAAAACTGCACTACCTGGGCGTAGTTCAAGGCCGGTACCGGGGTTAGCCCTTGCCGAAGCCTGTCTACAAGGCCCCCTTTACCGAAGGGATACCTTGAAATTTCTGTAGTGAACTCAGGAAACCCGGCGGAGTTTGGCCTTACCTATAGAAGCTTACCCATTTATCTTAGGAAAAAAAAAATTGACTCATTCATAAATTATTATTGCAACCCGCCAAATTCGCATTTTACCTGATCTTATACAATTCTACAGCAACAAGAAAAAGAAAAGAATAAAGAGATTATCTAGGACTTCATTTCCATACTGATTGAAGTTGCGTTGCTGTGTTAGAAGAAGGATAGCTATACTGATTCGGTATACTTTAAACAAACCCTTGGTACAATATTTTCGATCTCACAAAGATGAAATTTCACCGAAATTCTTATATACCACATGCTTGTTTAACCCTTAAGTGATTAGGTTAAGGGGGACATCATGAAGTCACGGCCAGAATAACCACCTAATATCCAGAAAGGAAATTCAACTTTAGTCTTATCATCCAGAACCAAAGGTACTGTAGATAAAGACCATTCAGCAGCCATGTCGTAAAATTTCCAGATGTAACCGAACCGAACAAGATTTTCATCTCGTAAGGTCCGTTTCCAACTAGTTTGTACAACAGGCGCTTCGAAGAAATCCTCTAAGGATACCTCTTCGGATAATGCAACTGAACAATACCAATTGAGCCAATTAAGCCATTGGGACATCCAATTACGGATTACCATGCGCTCATTCATCTCAATCATATTTTCAAAGAAAAGCTCATCAGGAGGTAACCTTATCTCCTTAGGCTTCATCTTCTTACGAAGATATGCAACCATCCTGCCTTTTAAATAAGGATTCATAGGATAATTCCTACAAAGCCAAAATTCAAAAGGAAGCTGCATTCCTTTATCAGTTGAGTACGAATAAACTGCCCTTATCTTATATGCTCCCATTTCTTTGAAAGAGAGCCTTTAAGGCGTGATCGAACACGATAACCAGCTCCACCAAGACGGAGAAGAACACTTAAAGAACAGTGATACTTCATCCCAATCTGGGCTAAACTTATTTTGTTACGAACACATAGAAGGGATTTAATAGATACAGGAGAAAGATCAACCTGCATCGATTTAACCCAAAACTTTTTGGCAAACTCAATGCAACCAGTTTCAGATACTATAGATTTGCTATCTGAAATGGAAACACCAAGTCTATCAAGAAGCTTTCTATAGAATATCGCAACTCTACTATCAGTGATGAGAACATCATCACCGAGAATAGCATACCCTGTAAAGAAAGGGGGTTATTCTACCTGGCATAGCCATCTCTGCTGCCAACCACATTATCATATGATGTGACAGTGCGAAGAGTGACCAATAGCCAAGGTAACCTAAAGGGTGTCCAGCTAGAAAAGAGATTTCATATCTTCTCTTGACTAGAGGATAACCGACCATGAAAGTATTTAAACCAAGAGTACTGTTAACAACTGCAGATGCATATGTAGTTCCAAAGAACAATGCAAATGTAGTATAGATGACTGATAAAGGCCATCTATCAGTAGCCGATTTTAAATCAAAACAAAATGTTTTGTTTGGTTTAAGAAGAGCTAATCTGTTAAGCGGTGCTACTTGATCGAAAGTACCATCCATAGGTATTGTAGATAGTACTTTCATAGCCCAGTCATGGACAGGTGCTAATAATCTTTGTTTTACGTAATTACATATAGCAAAGATTCTTCGCTTACCTCCTCCTGGGAGTGTCTGCGCCAGTCTACCTGTAACTAATGGTATGCCTTCATAAGCTGGAATCAGAGTTGACATATAAACGCCAATTCTAGATTCGAACCAATCAAGCGCACTATTAGCTATCTGAGTAGTTCTCCAAGGTTCCATAGGATATATTATCCATGGTTCCCAAAGAATACCCGGAGAAAAGAAACCATCTTGGATAGAATGGATTTTGTTTCTATTATATATAAACGCAGCCATTTCGTGCGTTAAATTCACGAATATATTGCTGTACTTTCTCAATTTCACATTAATAGGTGAAAGTTGAGCATAGGACATCATATATCTATCACTAAGAGGAGTCGATTTCCAAGTAGGCTTCCATACAAATCCTTGATAAACAGGGATTTTATGGACGAACGGAAGATAAGTGCGGAGGAGTCTTTTACCATGGTTTTTAATCATGATAAGGACATCCTCAACAGATCCTATATCTTTAGTTTCAGAAGTTATAGAACTCAAAGTTGACTTTGAACACCAACGGAATAATTCTACAAATTCCAAACCAAGATAAAAAGATCTTAACCCACCTATCTGACCTAGTATCACGTCTCCGAATTATTAATCTTATATAATATAAGGAGGAATAATCCTAGGTAGCCCTGTTCGAGTTAAAGACACAGGTACAGACAGTGAGTCTTCTTTTGAGTACGATGAAGCGTAATAACGCTGCAACGAAACTCCACATTGCTTTAGATATAGTGATGTGAATAGAAGACCCGACTTACGTACCAGCCGAATCACACTCCTCGCAAATGATATTGCCTCGCTGCTCTTTTATCCGCTGCTGTTGCTGTCTCTGACAGAAAAGATGTGACCGACTGCATTAGCACTTGTTGAATTGGTCTTCTGTAAGTGCAATAACTTCGGAGTAGTGAAAATCGAAGTAATAAACGGATTCAACTTATCCCAACCCAAGGGGCAACTCCGCCGAATCGATATCTCTGGAACCAAAATCGTACTCTCTTCTCTTTATTCCATATCCTAATGTAATGCCCTTTAAACCACCAACAGGTCCTATTCCGACAACACTGAAAAAGGGCTCTCTCCGTCTCAGTTGGTCAGTACCTTAAACTAATTAGCCATTTCCAAGCTGCTTTTTCATCCTGTCTGAAAAGAGGAAAGAAAAAGTGTCGTAGACCTCTTTTTGTAAATGCTCTCTATAATAAAATAGAATTGCAATGGTACAAAACACAAGAAATTCAGATGCTCCGTAAAGAACCCTTCTTTCCCCTTAAACACACTATTTCTATTTATATGACCTCTGATCTTTGTCAGATTTAACGAAAGTTAGAGTCATCTACGCAATTAATGATTTGCATGATTAAAAACCAGTAAGAAGAGAGCGAAGTGAAGCATTTTTTTTATTCCCATACCCGAGCGTACACACATTAACTAGTAGAACTTAACTCATAATGGGAAGAAAAAAAGCATAGATCCAACATTTGCTTGCACGGGCTAAGCCAACAGAGAATATTGGACTGACATCAATATCAATATCACTAGCAGCTCTGGAAGGGGGCCTCTTCGGAGGTTTTCCTGAGTTCTTGTCTTAATTTAGAAATTTCCCCGCCCTACCAGCTTCACCAACAATTACTGCATTTGGCTTCGGCCTGTTCTCGATTCAGCTTCCCAGGAAATGCTTCTATTCTATTCTTATGCGACACTGCTTCCTACGCTCTGATCTTGGCTCAAGACGTGGAACTTGCTTTCATGAGTTAAGGAGCGGCTACGTCAATGTCCCTGTGGAAGCTAGAAGGAAGTACTCTCTAAGGAAGATTTCTTCTCGGCAGAGAAGTAGTGCCACGAAGCTTGCTCTTTCTTCCAAAGCTGTCCAATCGGTCCCGGAAGACTAAGAGAATCACCCTTGGAAGGCGAATAAGAGATTCAGTTGTGTCTACTTGTGATGTGCATGACCCCAAGAAGGAGATGTCCAGCCAATCATAGGAGTTGTTGCACAGCGTCCAGGGGCTTCCACGCCAGGAAAGATAATCACTCTTAAGCGGCAAAGAAAATTCTTCCAAAAGACGAGTTTCACGCCTTCTATTCTACAGGGATCTTTTCTATCGTCTGGTCTTGCTTTTCGTCTTCAATAGTATAGTATGCTGTAAGCCGGGTCCCTTGCCAACTGGATGTGTCCATCGAGAATTTTTTGAAAAAAGAAATGCTATAAAGCTCTCTGAAAGGGAAAGCTTATGCCTCTCACTTTATGCTTTTAGGAAGACGTCGCGGTGACACCTTCCTTTGCTTAGTCGATTTCTTTTGGTTTAGCTATAGATTGTTCTTCTTCTTAAAACCCTACTTTTAGTGCCTACTTTTCTTTCTTCCCAGAAATGTATTGTATAAAGTTTGATTGAATTGCGAAAGAGAGACATGCTTTGTTTTGTAAACAGGGAACATAGACCCTTCCTCGGAGACTTGCCCCCATTGATTAGCCCGACCCAATTCCAATTCAAGTTCTTATTCACTGGAAATGCTTCCTTTACTGGAGCTGGTAATGGAAATGCTGAAGTTTGAGCTTGTGTTTTCCTGTCTTCTCTGCCTTGCCCGCTCGTAGCTAAAGTCCTAAAGTAAAGGGAGGAGCTCTCCTAATGCGAGGATTCGAAACCAATAGCAAGAACGGATTAAGGATTAACCGGCTAACTTAACTGCTTTCAAAGCCCAGCAAGACAGTTCTCTTATACGGCAATACTAGATTGGCGAGCTTAGCTTAGAGAAAAGGTGACTTCTAGTTCCTTTCGGGTAGCGCGAGTGGAACTGATAAGATCAAAAGACCCGACAGAACAGGAAGTGACCAAGTGCAATTGACTACAGAACCTGCCCCGTCTATCTCATCGAGATCTAGAGGATGACACCTGACCCCTGAACGGATTAAGATCAGCTTCGACCAAACCTAGGGTCTACTAGCGGTTCTTTACAAGGGCCGGCCCCACTATGAAATACAGTGGTACGTGAGTCGGAGTTTGAAGCGGATTGCAAGGTAGCTGGGGAGGATAATACGGAATTTCTTTTTCAAAGCTGGAATGTCTCAAACTAGGTGCAGGCCAATTGACCAATGCTTGGGGTCTTCCTTGCCTTTGCATTTGCTTCCCGAAAAAGTGCTACTGAGCCTGAAAATCTCACGAAGCGTTAGCCTGGCGAAATCAAACTTAAAACTTGACTTGAATAATCCTTCCTCCTTGCCATTTGAAAAAGAGCTTTCGGTAGCTCCTTATAAAATAAATGGGGAAAGCACTGATAATAATAGCCCTTCAGATCAAGGGAAGGACCTAGTCAGTCTACGCAATGCACTGGGGGACGTATACTATGTTTATTATCCCCGGACTGGGCTGGGCTATCAACTACTGCTACAAATCCCACTATGAAATACTCGCTAGCACTGGCCATATTAACCACTCTTACAGGTTAACTTGCAGTGGATGGAAGTCAAAATGAGACTAGAAAGAGATTACCCACTGTATGTAAGGGCGCCAAGTAAACGGTTAATAGCATAAGAGTTTTCCCTAAGAGGGATAGGGTGGCTAAGAGTAATAACTTTCCTTTAATAACGTGCTAACGGCTAAGGCCTATCAGTCTTACCCCAGGTAACTTGAATATCAATCTTTCCTACCTTCGATTTCCCTTTAAGAAAATAAGGAGATTTTCCTTCCAGGCAGTCTTAATCTAGAACTTTCTTTTTAATACCTTAAGTTCCAAGCTAGCCTTATTATTAAGATAATGCCTTCTTTTGGCCAGTCTTGGGAGCAGTCCTAGTTAAAGTGTATAGTCTCCCAGTGCTCGTAACATAGGGTAATATCAAGATTTACATCAGTTCCAGCAGGTATAGAGGCAGTGTAACCAGAACCTTAAAGTGAGTTCAAGCTAGTTCAAAAAAGATCATTTGAGAAAGCAAGGGCAAGTGCAGTCTCTCGACTTGGATCCTCTTTCTTGTAATCTTCTTTCTCTCTGAGCTATACACCATTTGAAAGCAAGCCAGCCTCTACCTTATAGCCTGTACCCCCTTATACCTTTTGAAAAAATGAAATATAGTCGTCAATATAGGCAGTTTTCAAAAGAAAGGGGTACTCTTTTTGACCTAGTTGAGCCTTTTTGACTTGCTTCCTTTACCAAACCATACAGATAGCTAAAGTATATACAAGAAGGTTGAGTTGACTGACTCCCGAAGACTCGATAGGTTATGGCTAATGCATGAGAAGTGAGCGAAGAGCAGCCCAGATGAGCACCTTCAATCTCTTGTGTACTTGGCTCAGGAAGAAAAATCTCCGGGCAAGTGAAAAGCAATTTGAAAGCGGGAGAAAGCTGGTTCTCGGTCCAAAGCTAATTATAGCTCAACTTCAAAAGCTGGGTCTGGGGCAAGCTATCCTTTGAAATAGGGAATTTCCAACCGGGAGTTTCTTTCCTTTCCTTGTCGATTGGGTCCTGGTTCTAGGGCGCCCTCGTAAGTAACGTGAAGATCAGAGTTGCCTCCCCGGAGAAATAGACTGATTTAGTGAAGTCTGGCATCTGTTCTTTTGAACGAATCCGGTGATAGTCCTTCCTTGGCTTCTACTTGAGATTGGTTTGGTCGAGGTCGAGATTTTCTTGGCGGATTGAAGGCTTATATGTAGTACCTTCACCCGTTGTTGTCTCGGGATCTTGAGTCCTTTCCTCTCCTTGACTTGTATTAGTAGGGCGTTCTTCATCTAAAGGCTCTTCATATCATGAACTTGTCCAAGTAAAACTCTTCTTGTTGCGGGAGAAGGTTCTGGTAAGCTCGCCAGCACCTGACAAGTGTTCCTTTTATTTCGGTCAAGTACGAAGGTCGGCCAACATTCAATTCAAGCAAAGATCATAAATAAACATATCAAGTCGAAAACCTCATGTCAGGGCCACGCTTCAAATGAAATGTTGTAAGCCGTTCTCGATATATTCTATCAGCTAAGATTGATCGAAGGACTTACCTTCCGTCGGACCCGACGATACTAGTCACCGGCACCTCTAGTTAAGCTGTCTCAATGCGTTTTGGTTCATCTAAAGTAAAATTTCATACCATACCCGTAAAGAAAAAATGCTGCTCCTAATAAGCTCGGGAAAGAGATAAGAAAGATGGAAGCAGACCTTCAAGCGATCAACAGATCGGGTCCTGCCAACAAGCTTGAGCTATGAAAGAGAACACTTAATGAATAATTGAGGAACGAAAACGAGCGAGAATTGAAATGAAGAGAAAGTGAGGATAGATCTGAGGTTTTTATTCTTGAACTCTTTCGAAGTGGAATGGGGATGAGGACTGAAGCGAGCAGGATTGACCTTCAAGCTCTCGTTCGCTAGTCCACAGACTGTCAATAATGGGTCTGACTCAGATGCAAGTCAGACAATGTCAATTCGATTGGGCCTTTTCACACTCGATGTTACAGTCGATCCTGAGCACCAATCGATATTGAAGATCAATTGCAAGAAGCACAAGATCCATTGCAATTCTTTCCGTGAGCTGCCCCTTTCTTTTACTTTTAGCAGTTGATATTCAACACTTTATCTTAACTTAAGATCGATTGCAAGTGCCTTAAGGCCTAATGCTCATTCTTACTTTTCTGTAAAAGGTCAAGGGAGCGGACAGGCGGAGAAAGAAAGTATTCTTGCGCCTAACGTCTCCTTGATGCCGCACTTAAATATATACAAAGACGAGCAAGCACTTACTTGTTTGTTGGATTGGTCTTTTTCTTTTTGTGAAAAGATCAAAATTGTTTCTTTCTTTTTTGTTTTCCTCACTTCTATTTTCCAAGTTAGGTTTCTTCAAAAAGATTATTGCAAAGTAAATAATGGAAAGAGAAGATAACAGATTCCTCTTTTTTTTTCTTTTTCGATCCTTTCTTGACTGGTGGTGAACCCTCCTCTCTTCTTTCTGGGTCCGCCCGTACCAGCTAACTCGCTTTCCTCCTCTCCTAAAGAAAGGGTCAAAAGGGCTTACCTGCGCATTTAGCTGACTCTCTATTGACTGCCCCGTAAAAAGAAGAGAATTGTCCAGTCCTGGCGAGGAATAGGCCGCTATCCAGATGAGAGATTGAAGAAGAAAGCGATGTGTGCCCCGCCTTTCCTCGAAAGGTGGTTGCAACGGGCTTTCATGAATCTCATTTGCGAAGTAGAGCCCAGCCCCTTAAAGGTGCGGAGCCTAAACTTAAAGGTGCGGAGCCTAAAGAAGTGGGTAGGGGTCCAATTTCCTCTAAACGAGAGTCAGCCGAAGATGAGGGCATTCGCTCATCCTTCAGTTCAAAGCGCCAACAGGATTGGCTACGACAAAGGTAAACCATTTCTTACTTCCAAACAAAGTTTGAACGTTGTCTAATCAAATCCCAAGTCTACCCGAAGACTTTTTGGTGGAGTTTTTCATTGTCGGCCTGAAGGACGAGAGTTGGGGAGGAGTACTGCTGCTTAGGCCCACCACCTTCATGCAAGCATTTGAGCTCGCGCAATTAAAGGAGGAGAACATTTCGGATAGAATCTAGTCATACTAATCCAAAAAAGGGACAATGGGTTCCGGGGCTAAAGGGGGTGTTAAGACTAACCCAAAGCGGGTGAGGGCGATTCAACAGAGCCCTATACCAAGAACCAATAGAGGAGTCAGGAACCGAGAAAGGAGTGCAATCATTCTCTGGTAAGATCACTTAGAAGATTCGTTCCTTTTTCTGCAGAGGTCATTAAGCCGATCACCACAAAGATGGAGAGTGAGGGAAATCCGCACTTCGATTGAGGCGCATTAAAAAGGTGACTGAAGATCTAGTTTTGGTAAGTCCTGTGGGTTGGGTGACCTTTCATTGATGAATCAATTTAACATTGATGGGGGGGCGCAGCGGAGAGATAAAATAAAGATCGGCGGCTAAAGGGGTAGGATCGGCATATATTCTTGTATATACTCTGGGTTGGAAGGGAAAGTCTCTTATATAGATACGTAATTTTATTTATTTATTAAAATAATCATTTTCTTATTTATTCAATGACAGCAATAAGGGGGGAGAACAGAGAAACTTTTCTGTACAATCAGGTTCCCCAGCCAGGCCAGGGATGGGGCTCGGTGCCGTCTCCGGATCAGGCTTAGCCGCCGCTCCCTACTCTTTCTTCCCCGTCTTGTACCCTCCGTTCCTTGTTCCAGTACGTATGTATGTAATGAATAAATGCTTTGCTTGGGGGGGGGGAAGGAGGGAGGCAAGGGAACAAGTCTACTCTATCTACTGTTTTCCAGTCACTCGCTTGCTTACTGTACTCAATTACGAAATTACTAAATGCTATTGGTGTGCTAATGGTGATGTGGTTACTAACCAACTGACTAACTAATGTATGCTAATGTAGAAGTAGAAGGGGCTTTCTCTCCCTATGCGGCACCTGCCTTTACTTTACCTTCTAGCCTGGGTGAGCACCTGTTCTTGCATATGAGCGCTCGCTAGCATTCCTCTGTGCTATAGTTTCATTCAAGTCGATATTGTACTTTACTTTAAAGAGATCCGTAGGCGAAAGCTAGTCTCCTAAACGATTGGGAACTCTAGGATTCCTTACTTCAGTCTGCTAGGCTGGATTACAGGCTAGCGATTGAAGTGGTACAAAAGAGCTTGATAGATCGTGATTTGTTCTCATTCATTCTACTTCGACCACCCTACAGTAGCTACTTGGAGATTCCCCGTAAAATAGATTTCCTGCCTTTTCTCTGCTTGAACTATGGCCATAGAAATGAACTGAACTGAAGTGGATGGACCCTATCTTCGGTTATCACTTGATCGATCTAATCTCTTCTGTCCTATCTTTTATAACCCGACAGGAACAACCTGACTCAGGGATTTCAGTACAGAAACTACCGGAGTCAAATCTAGCTATCAAAGAAGAAGCAATTTCCCTTAGCTGTGGCCGGCTATCGCTTTCAAAACATTCTCAGTGGATCGACTCCGTCTCGCTGACCTGACACCCGGAGGTCAATCTTCATTTCTTTCTACTAAAATAGAAAGATAGCTGCCATCAAGACGAAGACAGAAGCAATAGCCTTCGATTAGTCGGTGGGACAGGTCTACGAACCTTGGCTTTGGAAAAACTTTAAAGTCTTTCTAAGAGGTGCGTAGCGTTTTATTAAACCATTTCTTTCTGGCTGCTTTTCATAGCTATGAGTTCAATCATTCCTCATTCATTCACTTCCTGGGATAACTTGAATCGCTTCCTTCAAACTAAAAACTCTTATTACTCCGCTAATGCAATGCCTAAAAGTAAGCCTAAAATCCCGACTTGAAAAAGCGTGATAACTGGGTTGGCTTTCAAAGGGAGGCTATCACTAGATTGGTGTAACTGTTTTTCGATGGATTTGCTGCATTTCCTATTTACCTAGCTGTCTTACTCGCTGTCTAGCCCGCTATCCCTTACTTTATTGTTTATCCCTAGCTTTCTGGAACAGGAGAGGCTGACCCCTCAAACTAGATGGCAGAAGTGGATGGACTTAGCACAAGAACTTCCTAAATGGCTTCCACTTCAGATATCCCTTTTGCCTCAAAGACAGAAGGCATGAAGGAGGCAACCTACATGATTAAGCTTTCTCCCAATGGTCCTCTAGATCTAAAGTACCTACCAGGCAGAAAGAAATCAACTCAAACAGCCCGAAAAGCCTGACTACTGGAGAGCCCTAGTACTGCAATTTCCAGGGCTGGTGGAAACACTTAGGACTAGGATTCTCCACAAGAAGGAAGCGAAAGCACTGCCAAAGAGAGAGATGAAAAAAGAGATTCCACTGGCAGGTAATCCGATATTATAAAATAACTGTCTCTCACTGTCTTTCCTTACTGGCTCGCTCTCGCTCCAGGTAATCATACATCATACTAAAAGGCTCCTTTTTTGGATCGCTCTAGACCTAGATAGGGAGGGAACAACTGCGTGATAAGCTCTCCAACTTCAACTCAAACTTCAACTTACACAGGATCTTAACGCAAGCGGAGGGGAGAACAAAGAAGCACTCCTAGGAGTGAAAGACACTCACAACCAATCGGGAGTGATCTTCAAGGGAAGGCCATCATCTATTCGCTATATCCCTAACTGGGGTAGTCTTCTCTAGAGCCCTCCACCCTTGAGACTGCCACTGGATGAGAAGATCTTCACTTTCATTATGATATGCTAAAAAGAAAAGTCTAGGTAATAGAGCTGGAAAAGAATCCTAGCTATCCTACCTACTCGCTTTCTGGATCTCTCTTCCTTTTTGTAAAGTCAAAAGAACTTGCTTTTGTGAAAGGAAAGGCTTAGCCCTATCAATGCATAGAAACTCCAACTTAGTAAAGTGATTCCGTAGCTATCTCATTTTATTTTACTCATATAAAGAGAAAAAGTTAGAGCTATTCTCTAGCTAGCTTCGTTTACAGCCCGCATCTAAATAGATATAGTTTCCCTCAGCCCTCGCAGGGCAAGCATCGACTCAATCTTACACATACTCATGAGGTCGGTCAACTATGATAAAATAACTTTCGTGATTTCCTTCGTCCATCCGCATCCAATGGATTGTATGTGATCCAGATTTGGATCCCCCTTTTCCAGCCAGTTATGCCTACGTGAATTCTTCATTTCATCTGTTTAATAACTAAGAATTCATTTTAGTTATGCCGTAATCGTCGCTTACGCTTCTCCCTATGGTCCATCTTAAACTCACTCTTATTGAACTCAGAGAAAGAAGTAGTTTCGATATCTCCGTAGGCCGAGTGAAATCTTCCTATTTTTTATATAGAAATAATGAGTATGTTATTAGCTGTGAATTTGAACTTTTTGGTCTTTTCTCTTTCTCAAAATCTCTCTTCTCTCTCATCCACTCTTTAGAGAGATTTTCTTCCCCAGCCATGAAAACAGGGCCACCTAGGAGTTGGGTGAAAAGCAAGGTTGAAGGCAGGAGCAATGAACAAGGTTCAAAGTCAGGATCTGAAACAGGTTGAGAAGCTGCACTGAAGACGCTTCGCACCTAGAGCATTCTCATGGATCACAGACGGTACCGAAGAAGAGATAGAGAGAGAGATTCAAGCTATGAGATCAGGCAGCAGAAGGTACGAAGCGGAAGAAAGCTTGCTATTGAGTTGAGCTACAGCGAAGAAAGAAAGGAAGAGAGTTCGGGCGAACTGCCTTTACTAATTAGGGCTTAGAAGTCGTCTCAAAGAGCCTTTCCCAAGAGCTCGAGTAAGTCTAGCCCCACTCTACTCTCCTTCTTGTATCCCTAATTCCTTCCCTTTCCTGTAAGGATTCTTGCTTTCCCTATAGACGTTCCTATACCCAAAAGAATCTATTTACTGAGGTAAGTAGCTAAGAGAATCTGGTTTTCTGGATAGAGAGATAGATCTTAGTGGGCATTGACGGGAAAGGAGGCTTTGATGCCATACCAAGCCCGGCACTGCTTATTAAGATAGCTACTCAGATGAGATTGTCTTATATGAATCTCTATTTCGTATAGAGGCGTGAAATTGAAATAAGGAAAAGAAGCTTTTCCCGAGTTAACTCTCTGAAACGAAGTGTCCCAGAAGGGACGCCAAACAAAGTTTCAAGGCATTTATGCCGACTAAAAAGCCTGAAAGGCCCAAAAACCGCTTTTCCAAGGTGGCCATGCATGGCATGATTAGCTTCAAAGGGGTCCAAAAGGGCCTTCTAGCTCATTTCTTGAGACAAAAATGGCCTCATGATTCAAGAAGCTTTCTGGCTCTCCCGATAGGGATAAGGTTTTGACCCTATATCCGTTTACTCTCCCTCTACCTTAACCCTTTAAGCTCTTCTTACGAAGTGCTAACTTGCCTTACTTTCAGTAGAGCCTTTCTGAAGTCGAAGACTAAAGTACATAAGTACAGTACTGCTCCGTTGGAAAAATCAGTCACCTATCAACGATAGACCTTGTCTCTTGGTCACCTTTGGGTGCGGAGGCCTGGCCTTCAATTCCCGAGGTTCCGCCCATGACCGACATCGACGTCGAGGGTCCGGAAAAAAGCCTCCTACACACTCGTTTAGTCTTTCCCGCCGGAAGTCATTTACGAAAGATTATAACCTCGGCCAACGTGGAATTTGTGTCTGAAAATGTCCTTCGTTCCTCAGACTTCACAAGCCGGCCCTAGCTCAGCACCCCCAGAAAATATTGGCCTCCTTTTTCAGCTCCAGCAAGAAAAAAGTACTATAACATGAAAAAAATCGCTTTGACTCAAATCCCCCGGCTTCGTGTAGAGTTTGAAAAAGCTTCGATCACTTTTCCAGGAATCACAGAACAAATTCCCCCAGAGAAAGCGATCGATATGATCATGAACGATTTTCTTTCTCCTGCTGCTCAGAAAGGCCTCAAGCCAGAAGCGACGTTGCAGGATCTTAGAACCTAGAAGAATTGGCTCAACCGAGCGGTAAGGGGGTCGAGTATCGATGATATGTGCTTTAAGCAAACCCGAAATAATGGGCATTGTCACGATATCGATCTTCGGGATAAAATCTTTCCGTTTTATTCAAATATCGCTAGCTCCGGGAGTCGAAAAAGAAAGGTTCTCATCGGGAAAGATGTTATTTGCTGCTATTTCATCGATTTGTGCATTAAGTTCGAAGTGGATAGATAGGACTACTAGTTGCTCGATCAGGACCTAGCTTTATTGCGAGCCCACTGGAGATATCTACCATCGCTACCGTCTCTTAACTTCCCACGACTTTAGCCATTTTTATATTAAGTTAGAAAGCGAGGGATATGTGCAATGTAATGAACACGCTCCAGTATCAGGCGTTTGAGATCCACAGAGAAGGGTTGTCCTTCATTCTGAAGAATCGGGATCGCTTAGTGGAATTGGGTCTTCTCATGCCTAGCTTCCTTGCTTCCTTGAATCTAAGAGAAGCGTACGACATACTTTAACAGTATTACACAGAGGATGATGTAAGAATGTATCTAGCTTTCCCTCCTTGTTTCAGACCTTAATAAAGCGTATACAGCGTGCTCATTATGAGTCCTTTATCCTAAAACTTGCCTCTGCCTACGATGGCTATCTATTCTATCTCCCGGCCTTCCTCGACTTCCGTGGTCGGATCTACCGCTCAGGAGTCTTACACTTCCATGAGCGTGATCTAGCTAGAAGCCTGATCGTCTTTGCCGAAAGACACAGAGTTAAATAGGAATAAAGATTATGAAAGTCGTATGGTTTTGGCCTCCGCAGCTTCCTTCCATTACAAGGCCTTCGTTTTCTATCACGGACTCCCTACAATGGTATATTGACAATAGAAGTGTGCTCAATACTTCGGAGGATAGCATCATCCAGTTTGCTCAGGGAGCTAAAAATCCATTTCAGTTCATAGCGAATGTGCTCTCTCTCGAAGGGAATACGGATCTCCTACGACCATCCCAGTAACCCAAGATGCCCCCTCGAGTGCATATCATATAATGAGTTACTTATTGTTGGATGTTGACCTGGCCAAGCGAACCAATTTAATCCCTTCCGACGGACAGATCAAAGATATTGACTCCTTCCCCCTAGAAGAGCTCAAGCAGTTCTTGCAAACTAACTTGTATCCTACTATCTCAACGATCGTTTGCTCTTGCCTCACTCGTAAGCTAGTAAAAGCGATCTTTATGCCTCTTATCTATGGTAAGACTGTGATTAGCATGGCGAGAGATATTCATGATGCTCTCTCTTCATTCCTAACCCATAAGGAATGCTACAGAGTAGCCTCTCTCTGCTTTCAGTTCTGGAGCCAGAGATATCCAGACATGGCAAACCTTATAAAGTTGATCAGCCATATAGGATGGTTCTCATCAGCCTTGAATAGACCCGTGTATTATATTAGAGTACCCCATACTTTACAACTGTGCAGGACTATATGTGTAAACAACCTGTGAATATCTGGCTCTATAATCGTGTGCACAAGAAGAGACGTAGGTTGACTCTAAGAGTTCCCACTCCTAATCGGGATCGTAGGAAGACTGAGGTTGCTACCTTCGTAAACTTCATCGATCAGAAAGATGCCTTTATTGCTATGAGTGTGGTTTTAAGAGTTCTTTGCCTCGGTGCGCCTGTCTACACAGTCCACGACAACTTTATTACATCAGCTCTTTATGCCGGAGAGCTCCCTAAACTATATACCCTTGTCTTTAGGGGCCTCAGTTCTCCACTCGAATTCATAAACAAGCTAATCCATATGAACCTCATTGAGCGAACCTTACCAATGGATGTCAGAGAGGGGGAAGCCTTACTATCTGATAAGAAAGGGGACTGGCTATCTAAGATCAAACCCCATTGCAATCACTCTTACAGAGAACCAATTCCACAAGACCACCTTAGATCTATCTTATACGATTGCATGCCAAAGTTAAGAAGCAAGAGAGAGAGGGCTGCTTGGGAGAGACGGATATCGGTAACACTTTCCTCTTACGAGGCCTATGTTCGTGCTGTATGCGGGTCTTTCCATTCAACTTCGGATGGTGGGAATGCGCATGCTAATAGGTTGGAAGAGTTCAAATCACACCTAGATAGAGATAGCTGGAGTGAGAAAGATTTTCATTACAGCTTGCATCATTAAATGGTAATAGCACACTACCGCCTACTACCTAGAGGGCCCCCGTTGATAGATATTGTGATATCTAGTTAACGCCGTTGGTGGGTCTATGGAAGATCAGCTTACGAAGAGGGTGGGGCTCTAAAAGGTAGTCGTCTTATCTGTGATCGATGTAGTATTATCTTTTCAGTCGTTAACAGTTTAGCATGTGGTTTGAATCTATCCTTTTCCCTTCCCCAATAAAGGGTAAAAGTTAAGTCCGCCAGTCTTACGTTTATTCATCTCCCGTTCTTAAGCCTGCTAGTCGCTTTATTTAATAGGAAGAAATCCCGGTATGAGTTACCTAGGTAAAGAGTTTCTACGTTAGTAGAATGGATTCAGAAGGTGGCTCCGTAATTGGCTGAGGATCCAATTTATGAGTTCCAAAGAGTTGCATTGAGTCAGTAAGCTCCCTGTCGTATAATCCTGAGTATCCATCTCGGTTGTTAATATTTCCCGAGAATTCATTCTATAAAGTTAGAAATCCCTATTCTCCTGTACTCGAGGCTATGCTTTAACTCTCCTTGACGCATCCCATGGATTCTATTATAGTTTCCTTAGGATTTTGTTAGAGTTGCAGGAATCTATCCCAATTTCCTTGTATTTTCAGTGGCACCCCCTTAACACCCTACTATACTATGCTTTTTTTTCACAAAAAAAGTTCAGTGAAAGGATTTTGACTCATATCCAATGGTTCTTTCCGTATCATGAAATGGGCTACTGCGCGCTATACTTTAGCTTTTTATCCGATCCCGGCATAGCGCTTTGCTTTCGGTTCTTCGGAGGAAACCTTACTAGACCTCCAACAGCGGAGTAAGGTAAGCTGCCTTCTGCAAGAAATACTGTAAAGAAAGCCATTAATTACCATTTCCGGAATGATTTTCAACTTTTTGAATAAAAATCTTATCTTATTTAAAGAAATTCTCTCCCCACTGCGGTAAGTATGGTTTTCTGCTCATCTTGCTAAGAAGTAGCCTGCCTTCTAGGGCAACTTTCCACTCTTAACCAAAGCGCCGGTAGGGTCCAAGGACGCCACAGTCTTATCTGCTATTGGATTATAGGCTCTTTAAAATATCCGTGGGAACAGCGGAGCGCTAACTAGTAGGTTATGCACGTGAAAAAGAAGGAAAGGACACTGTGAGGTGGATTGGACAAAGGGGATCTTCCTCCTCCTGTTTATACATCTAGCAGCCATTGAAAGAAAACGAGATTCGGCTTAGAACTAGTAGCAGAGTGAATTCATACTGAATCAGTAAAGTCCTCGGAACCAATCCCTGTAGGGCCTACGAAGGAGATTCTTACTCACGGCCGGGTCAAAGAAAGAAAAGAGTAGTGACAGTTCGCTTTTCCGGGATCTATTGCATTTAGTGTATGTGTTACTTTACTATGCTTAAGGCATGGAATTGATTTACCGACTTTCGTCCAAGCGCACTATGCCTTCAGTTGCTTTAGGAAAGTGTATCACTGCTTTCTTGCAGCTGGCTTTTGCCCCAGGAGCGTAAGTATGGCTAAATCTTATCTGTCTTATGTTGAGAATGGTCTGCTGACTCACATTCATTGATGCGGTCTTTGCAAGAATGGGGGCTTAGATGGTGCCCGCCGTAAGAAGGTTATCGCAAGTAAGTAGCCATTTCCTTATGAGAGGAGATGCCGACCCTAAATGTTTAGATAAAGATAATGAAGCCAAGCCCCAAGCTAGTTAATCAAAAGCGAGTCTCGTTAGCTTTCAAGCCTCCGTTTCTTGCTTTCGAGCCCGGGTTCTTATAAATGATTGAAAGAATCTGGCGTATCGGGTCCGATATTCATTCCTTACTCAAATTGGGGTGGGTTCCGCAGACTAGCACTTCTTATGATTCAAGAATCGTGTTGGGGAAAGTTCCCAATGACACCTATTCATACCGGGAATTGGAATAGAAAGTTGCATACTTTTTACCAAAGAATAATGCATCGTCTGTCGTTAACAGTACTCTTGGGCTCAATACGTTCCTTTTGGATAAACCATTAGTTTCAAGACGCTATGAAGTGTCTTTTATTACTGGTCAACCATTAGGTTATTTAGGCTCCTGGTCATTGTTCTCTCTGTCACACCATATGGTTGTATGGTTGGCAGCTCAAATTTCGCAACCTGACAGAGTTCGTCCATTTTCAGACTATGCCTTGCTTGGCGATGATATTCTTATTGCCAATCATGACGTAGCTATGAACTATAGAACTCTTCTTGACATGCTCGGTGTCTCCATTTCAGAATCTAAATCGATAATATCTGAAACTGGTTGCATTGAGTTTGCCAAGAAGTTTTGGGTTAAGTCAATGCAGGTTGATTTGTCACCTGTATCGCTTAAATCCTTGCTATGTGTTAAGAACTCTATTGGCCTTGCCCAGATTTGTTTGAAGTATGGTTGTTCTATCAACATACTCCAACGTCTCGGTGGTGCTGGTTATAGAGTTCGTTCACGCCTTAAATCAACTCAATCTCGTAAGTGGGAGCGAGTTAAGGCAGTTTATAGTAAAGTAGTAGGACAAAGGAAGCAACTACCCTTTGAATTTTGGTTAGGAAGAGGTTTTCCTCTTAACCCTTATCTTAGGGGCAAGATGGTTGCTTATCTTCGTAAGGAGATGAAGCCAAAGGAGATTAAACTACCTCCTGAGGATCTTTTCTTTGATGGTCAAATAGAATTCAATGAACGCACTGTCATCCGTAATTGGATGTGTCAGTGGCTGGATTGGGTATATTGGTACTACTCTACTGCTATGTCTGAAAACGTATCTTTAGAAGAATTCTTTAAAGCTCCAGTCTGTGCAACTACATGGCGTCGGACTCAACGAGATGAAAATCTTGTTCGGTTCGGTGTCATGTGGAAGCTTTATGACATGGCTGCTGGATGGTCTTTATCTACAACACCTTTGTTTGTGTTGGATGATAAAACTGTCTGTAGTTTTCCTTCTTGGATACGGGGCGGATACTCTGGTACCGACTTCATCTTGGCTCCATTAGACTCATCATCTGATGGCGATAATAAGCAAAAGGTAGTCGATCCCCATTCGGCTAAGGCTTAACGCCCTCTGCTGATGAGGTTTCTCCTTTCTCTGTGATCGCCTTTCCATCAGCTTTCTTTTATGCTGGGTACTTCACTGAAAAACCTACGTTTGGCTTCGTTTCTGCTTCAGCTTCCTCTTTTTCGTACTGCGGGCTTCTTTCGGTTCCCCGGGCGCCTCTTATCTTTCCTTATGTCTTTACTACTTAGAGAAGTCACTGGGGGAGCGCTTTACCAATTAGAACGGTGAGCGGTTACCTTTGCCTCGAGACACGTAGCTCTTTCAATCAACCCCAGCTTGAACTGATAAGAAAGAGGTTTTTTGAATCCCATACCGAGTGCTATCGTATAGTTGATCACTGCTGCATTTATAAGTTATTCGACTCGAAATTGCATATGCATAAGAGAAGAAAGGATAGAAAATAGGTTTACAGTAGTACGACCGGTTCACTGCTGGGCTCAATTAAGCTACTTTAGCTATTGCTTAACACATGTAGTTTGAAAAAAAAAGGGTCTTCGTCTTCTTAGTTTAGTGCAATCCCAGAGAATGTGATTGGAAGCTATCGCTATCGCTGTCGTTCCCCGTTCGTTTTTCGAGAAAAGGTCCCCTCTCCACCAACCGCCTATCTGGATGAGAGACAGAAAACACTGGAGAGAAGGGGAGACATTTGGAACGAACAGAGGTAGAGGCGAGGATTCATTCAATCACTGTCTTTTCCCGCCTTCCGGTCGATTACAAGACCTCTCAGATAAAGCGTTCTCCCCTCGCTATCGGTGGTCGAGTGGTTGGGTCGGGAGGAGAAAGAGAAAGATGGGTTCCGTTCAATCCTTAGAATAGGCGATCGTGGGTCTTATTCCTGCCCCGCCCCCTTCTCTGACTCGAAAATACATATTTCATAGCTGGAAGATGGAAAGTTCATTCTTATTTTCCGGTTTCTGGTACCGGAGGAATCGATCAGCAACTTCGATCATCTCTTCAACCTCTGGTGGCTTCATTCATTGATCCAATGTTTATACCTTCCTCCCTACCCTGGGACTAAGCTTGAACGTGAGCTTCCGGCCCCCGAGGAACTGAACTGTTTTTTGACTTCTTGGTTTAGGGCCGTGCGCAGTAATCTCATCCGCAGGAAAGATATTTTTTTTTCTAGACATAATAAACTAAACTCTCGCTTTTAATCAAAATCGATCGATAAAGCTATCGTATAATAGGAATAAAAAATCAATGACTTCTATCGTAGAATAAGAATGAAAGCAATTTGGTGCGCTCACTAAATCGAGAAAAAATGTTTCTGATAGGGAGAGGTATCTGAAAGTCTATAAAAACTGTAAGGAGAGGAAAGGCGAAGTCAAGCCTGATCTAAGAAAAGACTGGTTCTCAACCAAAGCAGAGTGAGGCAGACGTCGACTTTACCGATACCGATTTTTGCGTCTTTCTTCCGGAAACTTACGAACTGCTTTCCAGGGGACCACTCTTCAATCGAAAAAAGGACGGTCGTGTACGAGTCGGCTGGGAAAACACAAGCTTAACACGTCTTTCTTTATTTTCTTCATATCTAAATGTCTTGTCTTTGTCGAGTTGGTTGGTTGGCATTATTCGCTCCTTTCTGTCTTTTCATTGTCCGCCTCCGCCCGAACAGATAAGCACTAACCCACCCGAAAGAAGGTGAAACCCTTCTTTTCAACCCTTTGTACGAGACTCCTTTCTTCGTACAAATGCTCGTAGGCGAAAGAGACCCTCCTTTGAAAGACTCCTATCGGCGGGATCAGAAAGTGTCTCCGTGTGTAAGGCCCATTCCTGAAAGAGGTCGAAGAATGCTTTCTGTCCCATTCATACTACTGTTGGCTTATGTAGTATGTCTAGCGGATGGTGAATCCTACCCAGGATCGGAATTGGATATTTCCTCGGTTTCCGAGAAGTGTCTTAATGGCGACCGGATTCCTCTTCTCTGCTAGTTGCTTAGAACGCACTACGCACCTCTTATAGAGTAAGGACGCGGCAGAAGAAAGCACGAAAAGAGTATGCAAATGTGGGACAAATTAAAGTAGAAATGAAAGTAGATATTGAACTAGCCACTCGTTCCCTCAATATCAATAGCCGCCTATAGTCTAGTATTTCTTAGTTCTTAGTGGTCTATGAGCAACTAGGAATGCAAGATTCTCAACAGGAACTAGGAATCCTCTACATGAAGGGCTTAGCTACGTCCCCTAAGCTCACTCTACCCGGACACCTTGCACTCTCGCAGCATTCTATAATAGCGCAACTAAGACCTGCGACATATTATAAGGAGAGCCCAAACCGCTGAAAAAGAGTAAGATCTGCGTCTATTCTTTACATCACGGGGTTTTTTGTCCCTGCTACCATCTAACCGCTTTCCTACGTCCTCTTTGTTTAGAAGTCTCGCTAGGTCGTACCATCGCTGGCACATTGCACACCATCTTAGCCCTCCCTTTGGCTAAGTGTTCTTAGTCTTCTTCTTGCCTTCGGGTGAATGGAAGTAAGTTGAACCGTCCCACAAATGCTCTTATAATGCAGCAACTACCTGTCATGGAACTAAACTACGACAGTAAACGCTTGCTACGTATTATAACGGCCTACATGGCGTCCTAACCAGATGTCACGTAGCGCCAAGTCGGTCTTCTTCATCGGAATTAGCCCGGTCAAAGCCCTAACCTCATCCCTTCCCTCAATATATA
>CAOGCB010759292.1:0-17086 GCA_948266635.1 Cnidoscolus chayamansa
GATAGCTACTTGACCATATTGTCACTTCATAGTGATGTCACATTGCTGTTGCCTGAGACCCGATTGATCTGTTAGTTAATTTTACGAGGAGTGTTTTCGAAGAAAACAATCCCAAGCTGTCGCATATGAAATAATTATGACAAGGTTTATTTTGGTTTTGAGGGTCAATTTTATGGGCATTTTTATTATTTGAAGTTTATGCGACTCCCTAAATCGTGTTCAGAATTGTATAACATGTGTATCTGCATTAGTTTTCTTTCTCCAAGTTTCTACAGTCTTGTCTTGAAACTTTGAATTGCTTGCATGTATATATATATATCCAGTGGTTATCCTCCACAGAAATGGAAAAGCTTGGGGCTTTCAGTCTCGTCGTGCCATAATTTTTGCACCTATATATTCACGTACTTGTACTTTTTATATTTCGTGCAGCTGTTCCTCAATCACAGTTCTTTGGCTTGAAAGCTTCTAAACCTTGGAGGGGAGATAGCAAGCTTACTGTGGCTGCAGCTGGAAATATGGCACAAGCAAGCACATTTGCCTCCCAAGAAAATTCCGTAGATTGGGTGAAAAATGATAAGAGAAGAATGCTACATGTTGTATATCGAGTTGGAGATTTGGATAGAACTATCAAGTATATTATGTCATATTCAAATGAAATTCACTTTTAGTTTTGTAGCTACTATGTCTATAAACGATGGCAAGCAACTCAAGAATTAAACACATGTTTGCTGACGGCAGATTCTACACGGAATGTCTTGGAATGAAGCTTCTGCGGAAACGGGACATACCGGAGGAGAGATATACAAATGCCTTTCTTGGATATGGACCAGAAGATTCTCATTTTGTCATAGAACTGACCTACAGTAAGCCTAAGTTATAAGCTAAAGTGTATCACTTAGCTTTCTAAGCTATTTCAGTATCTGATACAATGAGCTTCTACAAGACTGTTATAGTTAAAGTAGAGGAGTGTACTTCATCATTTTTTTATTTATGTAATTACCATCAGTGATCAATGTATTTATGTTGTAATATCTATCTTTAACACTGCCAGATTATGGAGTTGACAAATATGATATTGGAACTGGATTTGGACATTTTGGAATAGCAGTTGAGGATGTAAGTGATTTTGAGTGCAGATTCATTTTATGTTTTTATCTTTTCTGTTGGAGGAGCTTTCATATGATGATCTGTTGTTATTGCTATCCTTAATTTCCCTATCCTTGGTTAAATATCTTAGACTGTCTGTTGGAGTGTTGGCCTGTAACAATCATGAATGGGGTTTATTAGTCAGATTTTTTTACTAGGTATCAAAGACTGTGGAGCTCATAAAGGCTAAAGGTGGCAAAGTAACTAGAGAACCTGGTCCTGTTAAAGGTGGCAGCACAGTTCTTGCATTTATCGAAGATCCTGATGGTTATAAGTTTGAACTTTTGGAAAGGGGTCCCACACCTGAGCCCCTTTGTCAGGTCATGCTTCGTGTTGGAGATCTTGATCGTTCTATAAATTTTTATGAGAAGGTGAGAGTTGTTGCGGATTCGACGAAGCAATTTTGAACATGTAACTACTATCACATGTGCTGTTTTTGTTCTTTAATTTTTTTTGTTCCGATACATCATTCAGTTCGCATCTTGTTTTGTGATTTAGGCTTTTGGCATGGAGCTTCTTTGCAAATGGGATAATCCAGAGTACAAGGTAATTTGGCTTCATTTACAAAATGACTGAGTTTAGCGTACTTTATATCGCATCTTATTCCATGAGAAATGAAGTTATTAGAATTGATATTTAGTCCAGAATGATTAGTGTATTTTCCTTATGCTTCTTCTATCGGAAGCTTATTTTTCCAAAGATTAAAAGTACAGAAGAGAACAGTTACTTTGCTTCACCTATATCACAGGATTGTAGCATATGTAGTGGGAAGCAACCTTGACTAAACCTGTATGTTAGATAGTAGGGACATGAGATAGAACATGCATGCTGTCATGATGTCAGAATACTGCCTAGGCAGTAAGCTTCATTCTGTAGCTTTCATAGGTTGAGTTGCTGTGGATTCATATAAGAAGTTGGTATTTATTTTATTTTATTTTTTATTTTTTTCATTAAGGCATTTTAGCCTTACCAGTGGTGAGCCATTGTAACTTCTGGATTAAAAGAAAATTTATCAAATTATTGGTTTTCATTGTTTTTCCTCTTTTGCTGCTACATCTCGCTTTTAATGTGCAAGTTATAGATTCTGATAAGGAGAAATTCACATCTTATGTGAGTTCCTCAAAAAAGGAGAAAAAAAAATAAAATGTGTGACTGGTAATGCTAGTTTCCCCAATGTCCCCATATGACATGTTCAAATTAATTTTTGCTCACCAACCAATTTGAAACCTAAAAGTAACATTTTTCTATTAAAATGCATATTTTGTACAGAGATATTACTAGTTACTAGAATATATAGAGAGATTTGTGAAGCTTTGGGGCTTTGATAGGTAATCTTTTTGAAAGCTCATATGAAGAATTTTGTTTACATAATAATGCATACTACACAGGGGACTTGTATTGGAATCTTCCACTTATATTATGACAATTCTTGTATGTGCAGCTTCTTGGCTTCTTCCCATAATAATTGAAGTTTCTCCATCACTTGTGACAAAATTTTCGTTACAACTTAGCCTTATTTTTCAATGAAATATGCATGGTTTTTATTTTTGTATTTCTTCAAAGGTTTTGATTTTTAAAGAGTTTTATTATGCAACCTGAATTTTTTTTTTCTCTCTGTTGTTATTAGTATACCATTGCAATGATGGGTTATGGTCCTGAAGATAAAAGTACTGTGTTGGAATTGACATACAACTATGGGGTCACTGAATATGACAAAGGAAATGCTTACGCTCAGGTAGTACGTTTTGCCTTGTTTTCATTGTTTTCCCCCCCTTTATGTGTGGTTCCTATGAACCATGCTGTGGTTATGCGCCTATCTCTCTAATTTATGAAATCTTCTGCAAGCTTGTTTCTACTATAAAATTGAAAATAATTGATTATTTTGCACTAGTAATTATTCCATTTAGTTGTATATATTTAGACATGCTTGTTTATCATTACAGATTGCAATAGGCACAGATGATGTATATAAAACTGCAGAAGCGATTAAATTGTTTGGAGGGAAAATTAGCCGGGAACCAGGACCATTACCTGGCATTAACACCAAGATAACTGCATGCTTAGATCCTGATGGTTGGAAGACGGTATGCTTTCAAGATTGTGACTTCATTCTTGTTTACCCTTTCAAAGTAAATCATACTGGAAGACGTTATTGTTACATTAGAGAACTTGATATCTATTCTGTATCACAATTGTTTTTGTCACATAAGATAACTTGATATCTATTCTGTATCACAATTTTTTAACATAAGCTACTGGAACTCTCTGAGTGAAAAGTCTAATCCAAAGATTTAGTTATAGGATTAAAAATGCTGATAGTAAATGACTTTATCACACACATATTATAAATGTGAAAACTAGCATCAAGTATCCTTCTATTTAAAATCTTCGTCGCCTGTAGGCAAGGATGTGAATTTGATATTCATTTACTACTTCTGTCATAGGTATTCACTGTGGTAGTGTAAATTCGTTGAATGGAACCCTATATTGATTAGTTCAGCCATTCATTTCGCTTTAACAGAATGATTTGAGCTAGTGCTGATGCTTGTATTGTTGTTCATTTAGATTTACATTGCCATCCTCCATTGTGCAGGTTTTTGTAGACAACGTTGATTTCCTCAAGGAATTGGAGTGAGTTTTCAGGGGAGCATCTATATACCAAGCACCCAATCCTGAGAATTAAAATCTGGGGCCCAAATGATCACCAAAATTTGTTACCCACAAGATATATGCTGAAAGGAGCATTACAGCAGTGAAGGGAATTAGAGATAATATTGGATCTGTTCCATTATTGTTCGCCATTTTCTTTGATGAGAAATTTATTCTTGGCAAAAAAGTTCATGCTGGAGCAGCTTGTTTGGATTGAGCATGCATAATGAAATCAAGAAATTTGTATCGTAACAAGTTCGTTTTGCTGGCAATTGTCGTTGTCCTTTAGAAATATTTCTGAAGGTTTTCACAGAGAAATAAAGCATCAGATAGGTATGATTGCTATCAATTTCCCCTTCCACAGATCTCAGTTGCATCAAATCAAGGTTCTCCCTCTATAAGATGGTGTTATTTACATTTATTTATTTATTTGATATAGATTTATATTGCAGGAAAATAATTTATCAATTCAATAGGAGAGTACCACGTTTGTCGAGTATTTTATATTTTGACTACCTACCTACCTACTACCATTTATTCAAATATGTTAAGATTATGAAATAATATAAAAATAATCATATAATTTTTAATTTCAATAACATTTAAAATATTTTAACATTG
Organism: Cnidoscolus chayamansa; assembly: GCA_948266635.1. NCBI lineage: Eukaryota > Viridiplantae > Streptophyta > Magnoliopsida > Malpighiales > Euphorbiaceae > Cnidoscolus > Cnidoscolus chayamansa. The sequence goes on from CAOGCB010759292.1 coordinate 4,417, forward strand.
CAATCACCGTTTCTAAGTGTTATATCCATCACCACAGGTCTGTCTCTGCATCTACAAACTTCAAACCTAATTGGTAAAAACTGTTTTGCAATGCACTCATGCATTCTTGAAATAAGTATTAAACGGTTGCTTTTATTCATTTGTATATTTATTTTTTTTATTATTTTAAATAAAATAATAAAAAAATATTTATTTCAATAACATAAATTATAACCAAACAGGTACAAACATCTCATATATCGCCAAAGGTAGGCTTTAAAGCTTAAACCAGAACGCTGCCGTTTTTAGCTGCTCTTGACTGGTGACTGGTCTTGGACCAAAAACACGAAACTATGGATTGAGACGAGAAACCATAAACCTTAGTTCTTTTGTGTAGGATTTACAAACTACAAGCGAATTGAAGGATCATGCTCATCTTTGTAGATGCCAATTTATCAACTTCCTGATGTCCCCATCTAATGCATGCTCCCCTCATAAGAACTTTCATTGCTAACAACGCAGTAACCATTACAAATGGCAAAACACAACCTATCAAGAAATGGATAGCAATCCTGCACCACCAGAACGCAATAGATCCATAGCATTTTGCAGAATTTTCCCACACGAGCAAACGCAAATATTAATCATAACAAGCAACACGATGAGAGTCTGGACTCCAAGGAAATACAAGTGAATAAAAATTCCGTAGATGAGCTTGACTGGATACATTAGATGCAGAATATCACTAAAGTTGAAATCTTGAATAAATGCACCACATAACATTTCGTAATAGAGAAGCTAATGTTTCCAGCAGTGAGATGATTCTGCTGAACCGTACAGCGGACTGAAGGTTCTCTTAATTGAATTCTATGGAAGTAAAACTGAAAACTGATGTCAGACTGCTGATGCACCTGCAAGGTATCTTCAATAACTTCACTACCTTAACATCTTGACGGAGTAGCTAAGGGTTCCAAGTCTAGACTAACCAATAACCATCAAACCAATCAATATGAAATGCCTGACAGTCTCCAAAGAGTTCTATACATGTAAGCAACTGTTCAACCCAATAACTGAGAAATTCCAGACTGTCATCTATTCTGAACTGAACTTCCAATAACTTCACTTCCCCCACAAAACTAGTACTTGAAGACCTCTTCAAAGAACACCATCACCTTAACTGGTCCAAGCTGGATATAGTTACCTCCCAAACACAAATATGAAATATCCGTAGAATAATACTTGGCAAGTAATTTCCTTGGTATGCTCGTGAATAATCCAATAAATGAAGGAATATCCCTTTACTCATCCTCTATCCCACAACTTGACAAGCAGCTGCAATTGAAATCATATGATTACCAAAATAATGTTGCTCGCTTGAATTATAATCAGACAAACAAACTTTGAATGGTAATTCTTACATCTCAAGTTCTGGGCAATATAACACACATGCTAACATATATTTGACAAGAGAATAACCAATTCCACAATCTCTCATTTAAATCAAGCATGCAGCACAACTGCATGCGTATAAGCAACCTGCAGAATACTGAATCCATGTAAGAAAGTGCCATCAAAATTAGTATCATTTTAACACCTTGTTCCCCACTTGGCATTTAAGTAATGTCTTCCAATATTTGCAGCCAATTACAATCCAGAACTGTATGTTAGTAGGCTTCAATGTCATCCCTGCACAATAGCCCCCTGTTAGGAGAAAAACAATCCTGCAAGTTGCAAAGTATGAACTGAGAATTGAGAGGACACCTTATGATTGCCATACACAAATATTAGCATGCTACAAGATCATCTACCTTCCATGTGTAAACGAAAATACCAAAGAAAAAAAAATATGACATATGAGTGTCAAAACTTGAGGATATTTTTTGAATTGGAATATTAAAAAGAGAAAAAAGATGACAAGCTACAGTAAAAGATCAAGAACTAGACAATCTTTCACGAATCTGCAAAGAAATAATTAGACAAGTTCATATTATTCTAAATGCAGCCATGAAAACCAGATGGGCGAAGAAAAGATCCCACAAATATTAGGGTCATAGACTGGCACTTACCAAGTCAGAAAAATGAGGCCACAATCATGTTATCTTACAAGAAAGTAAAGCATAAATTACAGTAGAAACATATATTTTTTTTTATCTGAGGACAATTAGAAAATGGCCTGGTGAAAATGGGAGAAGAAAAGCACATTTAAGAGTGAGAAATCAATGAAAAATTACAAAATGAAACAATATTAAGAACATCAGAGGAATGTCCAAAAAAAATTTTGGTGACCCAGTGTCGAAGTGAAGATTAGAATGACATTTATATTTTTGAAGGGATAAAATTTACATATGGAATATGAGCAAACTTCACTAATATATAAAATACGCAAAGTACTGCATCTCCCAGAGGTATAAATTCTCTTTGTAAATTAAGCACCAAAACAATTTACAAAATTTCTTCTTTCCCATAGGTAGCCATAGGGTCGCAAATGCATAACCATGAATTTGTAACCATTACAACTCTTATTATAACATTTGAATTGAAAAATGGAACTGTTGGTGATTGAAAAGAACACGCTCCTGACATGCCAAGGCCCAGTAGCATGATATAAATAGTAAGAACAAATGGTAATGATAAACTATGAACTCTTAATGAATTCAAATTAAAAAAAAAATTGCCGTCAACAACAACCATTTGGCAAAGGGAAACCGCATCACATAGTGAGAAGTTGGGGGAAGGGGGTAAAAGCTTCACATTACATGAAAACATGGTATTTTTATGAGTTATTATGACATCTATGTACAGGACAGAGGCCAAGACTTTGGTTGGTGTTTTATACCAACCAACATTTTGTAGTCACCTTAAGAAAAAAAATTATGCGAGCAGCTATTCACAGAGGAATAAATCACATTGGAGCCCCTTAAATGCATCACTGGATACTTCTTAACAGATAAATAGCTGAAAGCATGAAACCAGTCACCGAAGGTTTTGCTGCTCCAATAGATGTATCACTAGAATCTTCTTGACCAGATCGTAGCTAAAACATAATATACAATATTAAGTCAACCAACTGTTAACATGGCAATACAAAAGCATTCCCAACAATAAGGAAGAACCCCACTTTATATGCTACTATATGGAAAGAGAAATTACCATGCTAATCACTTGGAAGAATGAATGCGTTGCAATGATGAAATCCAGCTACCTGAAGGACCAATTTTGCTGCTGTGTCCCTGACCAGGATTTGCAGCTTCAGTGGGCAAAACAGGCTTTGGGGCATTTCTTTTTGAGGCCCCAGCAAGTGAAAATGAAGTGGAGGGAGTGTGTCCATCAGTAACAACCTACAAAATAAAAAAAAAAAATAAAATTCAGGTCATTGCTTTCTGTTGTTTTGAAAGAATCGGCAACTTAGCATTTAAGGCAGGAAAAATGGCATTATTCATTAAGCATGTCAAGGTTGCAACAAAAGAGAACAAACTTTTCTTCAAGAAAAATTGTGTTCAATCGTCAACCTATTCATAGAAATCCAACAATCATTTTGCATTCTTATTTGATTGGGAACACGGTAAGACTTACATTCTTATAAACATGACTATCAGAGCTCAAATTCTTGCCTGCTGCTGATTTTAACTGCATACGTATGCCAGGACCACTTGATCGCATGATATCAGTGGAATAGGGAGCATTATTGCTTCCTGCCATTTAGAATTAGTCATAATGTTAATTTTCGATAGTGATATCAATAATCAAAATTCAGCATTCAATGAAGATTGATGCAAATGTGCCTCAGAATTGTTAGGCTTATTCTGAAACCTTCTTTCACCATTAGGGATAGTAAGAAATATCTCTTTCACCATACAGCTTCCATAACTTTACATGTGACACTGATGTCAACAACCCCCACCTTCGAAATTAAATGAGTAATTTCCAAGTTCTGGAAAAAGTGATATCATTCTCATTCAAACCTCCAAATATGAGGGCTAACAGTGAACTAACATGTGCAAATATAGACACAATCCAGTTAAAGTACTTGCCCTGTTTTCCACAGAAAGGTAACACCAATATAAGAAAAAGAACATGCATATCTCTCACACGTGTTCCTATCCTGCACCTGAATGCCACTCATGTTTTATTTCAGTACTATGAACGTCAAGAAATTAGCATCATCAACTTATAAGAAGTTAAGTAGAACAAAATTAGAATTTCAAATAATATTGAACTAGCAGTCAACTTTAACTTCTGAGACTGCTACCTTCAACAAGTTACTTGAATTATAAGATTCACCCATTCAGCAGTATCTAACCTTGATGGTTCTCCATATCTGTTGGCACCATATGAGTCACATGACTGCTACTTGCTCCAGGAATCGGCTGAAACATGTAATTGCGCAACCTTGTTAAAAGTAAGGTTAAAATCTCAATTTAAACTATATGATTTACAAAATTGTTTATAATGCAAGCTCGTAAAGCTCAAAATGCACACAAAAGCAATATTGGAAGCAGCAGCAAAATGCAAAATATCAATGAGAAAATGTGGCTGGATGTGGAGGAAGAAAATGTAATAACACCAAGAGGCAAAGATACTAACAGATAAACGAGGTTGAGTTCTACTCTTTTGTGCCTGCTGATATTTTATGATGGTCCAATCAAATACATAATCAAATTCATATCCTGCCACAAAGATAACAAAAAAGGATCAAAGTATAGACAAAGATTTAAACCCTCCTCTCTCCTCCTCATGTTGCTAGAAGTTAACCAATACCTTCACGGGCAAATAGATCTCGAAACAGGCGTTTCAAAAATCCATAATCAGGTCGCTGATCAAACGTGAGTGAGTGACAGTAATGTAGGTATGATGCAAACTCCACTGGATGAGACTTGCAAAGAACCTGGAAAAAAAGATGCAAATTTTAATGCATGCGCACAAATTGATTGTTTCAAGGCATGCCGGTAAGGAATCACCTCAATAGGAGTTGATAATTTCTTTTCACAAATTTTGTCATATTTCTGCTTCTTTGTTGCAGCTTTCAAACCTTGCCATGGAAGGCTGCAGAAAGAAAAAGTCAGATCAGCTGACTATCTGACTACCAAAAATCCCACACCGGCACACCCTAAAACATTGATTTGAGTCTCATCTGTTTGACTATCTAAAACTTCAACATTAATCATGATTAAAATTTTACAGCTAAGGGAAATGTAAAATTGGCATTGCTAAGTAAATTAGAAGAAAATCCAGTACCTTCCTCTAAGAAAATATAACAGTAAATAGCCAAGTGACTCCAAATCATCCCGCCGGCTCTGCTCTGCAACAAACCAACAAATGGGGTAAGATGAGGGCTTGCATCAAGTTTAAGTACTCACAGAGAGACTTATAAGGAAACAGTGGGATGGAACGGTAGATATCAGAAAGCTAAATGTAATAATTCCTTGCTTACCAATTCCGAGGTGAGTATTGCAACTGGCATAACGTGCAGTTCCTGTCAAGTTTTTATTTTCCCTGAAGAAAAAGATGTAAAATTGAATCCGTTATATGTAAAAAAATTTTCTCCCCGCAGCATAACCATTAAAACTCACACGCACTTGTGAATTACAAATCAAATCAGCAGTACAAAAATAAACCAGGTCTTATGAGAGAAGGAAATTCTATACTTAAAATTTAATAAAATAAAATGCAATATTTACCGATAAGGAATATGACGATTTGTTGCAGCATCTCGGTATCTTTTTGCAAGGCCAAAATCAATTATGTAAACCTGACGTTTAAAAAAAAAGAATCTGTAAGTAAATACTTATAATAATAATCAAAGTCCATTGGCAAGTTCAAATTTGACAAAGGAAGAAGACATCACGTAACCATCACCTGATTTGCCTTCCGACCAAGACCCATGAGAAAGTTATCAGGCTTGATGTCTCTATGCAGAAACCCTTTAGAGTGCACGTATTCTATCCTTGTAATCTTCAAGGGGAAAAGTATAGTTGAGAATAATAATACTAACCAATTTAGGTGCCAACAGAAAGTGAGCCAAGCGTTTCTCACCATTTGATCAGCCAACATCAAAACTGTCTTAAGCGAGAACTTCCTCCCACAAAACACAAACAGGTCCTCAAGGCTCGGTCCCAGTAAATCAAGGACCAGTACATTATCCTCCCCATCAGCACCGGACCATTTTATGCTAGGAATACCACCTACAAAATTGGACTCATAATAAGCAAATTCAATTCTATACTTTACTAACCACAACTCTCAAAATAATAATGAGTAAGCCCCATACTGCCTCCTTGAAGAAGATTGTACAACTTTGCTTCGTAAAGCAATTGCGGGTGCTTGGTTTTACTGTTCTCCTGCGACGCATACAAACAACTCAGAATCAATTAAATCAAATTCACTTCAAATATAAGCTCTAGTCAACTTCGACAGTAGCAAACATGATCAGATCATCAGGATCCTTGCAAAAATTTTAACACGACTAAAATATCGAAGAAGGGAAACTTACGATCTTAATAGCAACGATCTCAAAACTATCGATATGAGTGGCTACAAAAAAAAAATAATTAAAAATTACCAATTAGCTTCAAAGACACAATAAAAGACGAAATCAAAAGCTGCAACACACCGAGATAGATTTCTCCGAAGGATCCACTGCCGATTTTCCGGCCGAGCTTATACTTGCCGCCGACAATACGTTCCATGAGCAATTAATCAACAGGCATAAATCAACGGAGCAGATCGCTTATGTTGAAGAAGGAACTGAAGTGAGATTTGAGGACAGAGAGACCGAAACCACAGGGAAAAGAGAACTTGGCAATAGACGACCTAGAGAGAAAAGCAGGCGTGGCTACGGATTCATCGAAGAGGATAAAGAGGGTAATGTCAAGGGTAATTTCGTGATTTCGCTCAGGTTGGAATTAGTTGCCGTGTTGACTAATCACAATTCTGTTCTGGTAGGCTTCAAATTAAGTATAATTATAATTTTGTTCTAATTTCCATACTACAAAAAAGTACATATAGGCATCGATCATCAAAACGATGTCGTTTCCATAGCCCGCCCGCCCAAAAAGCCAGTTCCGCGGCAGCGACATCGCCAGTGACAGCGATGGCAAGAGATATAGAGAAGATGGTGGCGGTAGGCCTCGTCTGGGGCGCCACCAACGCCTTGATGCGCCGTGGTGCTCTTCTATGGGACCAACGATCGCGCAAATTGTCTGATTCTTCACCGATCCAATCAAAGCTCCACCAACGGCTTCTCTCTTCCGTTCAAAACTTGCTTAGTGTTATCTTTTTTTGGCAGTATTCTATCCCTTTCTTTCTTAATCTCTCAGCATCTGCTACTTTCTTCACTCTACTTAGCGATTCACCGATATCACTGGCTGTTCCCGTCACTAACGCGACTACTTTTGCTGCAACAGCTTTGTTCGGAATGCTTTTAGGGGAAGAGACCCGTATTGGATTCGCTTTGATGGGTACGGGTTTTATTGTGGTTGGTGTTTGGCTTTGTATCACGTAATTGAATGAAATGCTTTGTCTTCACTTTAATTTAACACTCTTTCTTGTTATTTATGTGTCTCTGTTTGGTTGATTTTTACTTTGTTCCTTTTAGCCTAATTAAGATGGTAAAAGGGATACATTTTCTTCTTGTTTGCCTCTCGTTGCTTAATGCTTGTTAAAATGAGAGCCTTGGACTTGCTAACTGAGCAATTGGATTCCAAGAATAATCCAAATTTTGTTTACTTTGTTATATGGAGTTTGAGTGGTCAGTCTAGGATAATAAAGATGATAACTTTGCTTTGATCTTAATGTTGGCTGAACAGTCCTGATTTGCTTAGTATGTTATAATTGCCTCATTCACAATTCTAAGTATTTGTTTCCCTGTTTGAAGATTTTGACAACTAATTAACTCAAGGACAGAAATGTAGTATTTTCCATGCATCACATAGTTCATAATCAATCAATATGTTGTATTAATTGAAGAATTCATGAAAACGACGAAATTGTATAACTGAAACACCAAAGGAAGAACAAAACCAATATGGTTAAAACACGAAGAGTGATGAACATTTATTTCTCTGTTGTATCTTGTATGTAGGTAGTGAGAGAAAAACTGGAGCTTCTCCATTGTTGTTCTTGTTCTAGAACCAGTCCCATCATTTTAGAACTGTGGTTTAAAACATTCTGGTGGCATCTGTCCGTTGAACCTTTTAAAATCCTTGCAGTAGTCATAGATCATGTAGTTGTCCCTTACCCACTTCATCTGACCCTGCTTTGCGTAACTCAACTGACTGTATGTTGGTGATGTCCACCAGTTAGCCGGAGTATTAGCAGTACATTGACTGATGCTGACTGGTCCATTCCACTTGCAAGCCCTTGCCCTAAAAGTGCGGTATCTTGCTATGAAAGGCACACTATTCCAATCAATCTTAACCAGCCCACCTCTAGTAGCCCAGTTATCAGCATTCCATAGACTGGAGTATGCCCTCATACCTTGTTTGTTCGGATAGGCAATGCCCTCACTCTCATAATTACGGAACACGCGGATTGGCACACTGTCAACATACCACCTGAAATCGTAGTGACAAATCCTGAGGTTAGGAATCTCTTGGCTTCTAGATTAACTGTAAAGTAGATAGCTTGATTGGATGGTGCAGTGAAATAATCTGGGATAATTATATTCAGTGAAACAGTAATGTTCAAGGCTTTATGCAGTGAACTAATGGTGATGAGTAGATGAACCTATCTTTCACTGTATTATCTTAGGTCTTAACACAGGATGAAAAATGTGTTATCACTTATCCTTCATTTGGAAGGATTCATTTTGTAAGAAAATAATTCAATCAATTAATTGAATTGAATTATTGTGAAATTATTGATTCTAAATGGAGGGATAATGCAGGTTAGCTTCGTAGTCCACCAACTTACACAATTTCTGAAGGGTTCCAATGAATAGTGTAGTTGTGGAAGTCTGCAGTTGGGTCAAACCAGGGGTAGAATTGCTGCTCCCTGCTTCCATTTCCTTGAGTGTAGATGTTTGTATGGATGATGTATGGTTGGCCTGAAACATTCCCTAAGAACTCGAAGTCTATCTCATCATGTCTGTCCCCACTAGAAGATACCTGCACAAATTCCAATGGGGATTAAAGTACTTGAAACAACTCATTGCATGTATGGGGCTAGGGTGTTTTACTTGCGTTTCTTCTGCAAATTCATCAGGGCATTAATCTAGGATTATGGATTGTAGTTTATATATGCTAAGAGAACAATTAAAACTCTCCTGATTAAGTGCCTGTCTCATTTCACACTGTCTTTGAATGATCAACTTATGAATGAAGACACAATTTAGCCTGGAGGGAGGGGTTTTTTTCTTTTTTGGCTGTGTAATCACTGCACTTACATAGTAGGCAGTGACTGTTCCAGCTGAGTTCCCAGGCACCAACTTGATTAACATCTGAATGCTTCCAAACAGAAATGTCCGCTTTGATTTAATACCTGACCCTGTAATCCAAAGTAATTGTTCAAATTTCAAAATAACAAACCTGAAGTACTGAAACATACAGTGTTGATAAATTGATGAATGCTGTATCAGATTATTACCTGATGTTTGATCCAATACAAGTTGAAGCTCTTCTCCATTACCCAGAACTGTAGAATGCTGAGCTCCCCAGTAGAAATACATGCTCTTGATGAAGTTGGCATCAACTGGACTCAGATCAAATGCTGTGAGGAAGACGAATAGAACTACTAACAAAGTTCTTGAATTCCCCATTTGCTTCTATGGTTTTGCGATATGCATGGGTCCAAAGTCCTGTGGTTGCTGCAAATATATAGCTTGCAGCCAGCAAATAAGCCTTGCCAAGATGATCCCTGGTTCAGAAAAAAAAAAAAGTTTCAAAAAACATTGACCATTTCAAGATATTTGAAACGGGAATGACAAGTTATGCTCTGCATGAAGATGATGTCCACAAGTATACAACAGGTTGAAGAGTTCATAAACGGGTATGTATAACAGTGCTTCATAAAGAATGTTTGTTGGGAATGTTGAGGATGAAGATATACGTGATGGGTTGAAGGTAGCTGTAAGCTGAGACGCGGTTGGAGTAGGAGAAGGGCAAATGTCGTGCGCAAGACTAATGACGCAAAGGAGAGAGAGAGGCATAGCCTGCTGGCCAGCTGCGAGTCGTCATATGGACTCGCACCTGTATATGGGATGCGGAAAACTCTCTCTAGATTTTCGTTGATTAGATTATTTATATATAAAAATTGAGATTTTTACATACTTTATAAGTAGAAAAATATTTGCTATTAACTATATATATATATACGTATTATTTACATCCTTTTAATATAGTAAATTATGCGTTATATATTAACTATATATATATTTTTTATTTTAGTTATAAAATAAAAATTAATTTATACATATACTATTTTTAAAATTTCATAGCTTCATAGCTATTGTGCATCGTGGATTATGGTAGCAATAAAGTGTAATGCATCAAAAAACAAGAAGAGTGGCAACCATTATAGCATGCAAAAAAAATGTAAGTTTCAGTATTGAAAGATAAATACAGAAACGTTGAACTTCAAAAAAAGAAAAAGCACAAAACCTTTCAGGAATTGGGTTCACTTGATTTGTACCCATTTGGCAATGCTAGGAATACCTTGGAAAACAACAGAAAACATATAATACCCAGGAGGAGCAATGACGCCGCTCGGTGGTGTGAGCACCACAATTTTGTGGATTCCTGATTTGTTATTGCTCTCAACCTGTTTCAATCCCAAGTCGATGAGTCGTTGATTCATGGAAACTCCATGAGTGGTGAAAGCAGGAGCATACATTGTCGCTTTAACATCTTGCTGCTGAACTTGTACTCCACTCAACTTAATTTCCACTGTTGCGCTGCTCCCATAATCAAACCTTCCAGACACACTCGTAATCACAGGTCTCTTGGCTGCCAGTGCAGCATTCAAGTAAGGTGGAGAGAATTTCTCTACTCTCAGCTCAGTGGGATACATTGCATCGTAGATATAGCCATTGTTTGTGTTGCTCCCGCCGACCAAGACTTTCCCATCTGGCAAAACCGCAGAGGTCGAATGGTACATTCTTGGAATGGTGGAAGGTGTTAGCTCGGTGAATCTTTCGCCTCTCTTGGCTCTTGGGTTATATAAAAGTGGGACAAAATTTGGTTCTCTGGCAAAACCCCATCCTGAAGCTCCTCTTTTAGCACCGTTGAGTATGAGGACATCCCCTGTCGGAAGAATCATCATGTCACCCATAATGCGAGGTGTTGGCATGAGCTCTCTTTTCCAAACAGGTTTTTTTTCTGTGATTCTAATTCTTCCGCAGTCTTGAAGAGCTGTGTAGAATATTTGTTTCTCGGCTTTAGAGTATGAATCTTTGTGTGCTGAACCCCCACAAATCAAGACTTCTGCTGGGACGGTCTCATGATTCTTGGAATGAAGCTTTATTGGGAGGAGAGCCGACATTCCAGACGCGGGATAGTTACGGTGGCCACCGGGGAGGACAGGTAACTCGCGGACAATCTTGTTAGACTTGGGATTAAGAAGCACAGAGCGACTATTAGCGAAGACAAAGACGTTGCCATCTGTGGACAAGAAAACAAATGGGTACAAGTTATTCTCCTCTGGGTCGCTGGTTTGCCGGAGGAATTCGAAGAAGAAGGGCTTGGCGTTAGACGCCCCTTCCTTTGGAATATACTCGTAGCTGAAGGCATCGCGGCCACCAAATACGATAAATCCACCGTCCGGTAACGTTGCTTGTGTTGAGTACCTTGAATGGCAAGGAACAAAGATCAATTCAGCCCATTAATAAATGATCAAACGCGAAATGCATATGGAAAATGGAAAATACCATCTCCGATCAGCAAGTGCTGTTGGGTACTCTCTCCAATTGCAGCCCTTGCATGTTCCCAAGTATCTAGCAGTATTTGCACCACCTTGATACCCACCAGTGCTCACTAAGTTCCCATCAACGTCGAGACCTCCTGACGAGCACCATGTGTCTGTGTGGAGCTACAACAAAATGATTCCATATCGTCAAAATCAGCAGTAATTGCCAAACCGAAAAACTAAACACATATATAAACGTAAATATACCTCAAGAGGAGTAAGTTTTCCAGTGTTAATATCAAACAACACAGAATGGCACCAACAATCTTGTTCACCAGTGGTTTTGTTAAGAAGACGGCATTCATTTTTGGGTAATGGGAGTTTGGATATCTTCCAAATGGTGGCATCGTACATCAAAACCTTATCAATTTTAGGAAGCAAGATTGCATGCATGGCAGAGACGCCAGAAGTCTGAGCAAAAAGCTGCCATTCTCCTTTATATCCAAGACCTTTCCAAGGAGCATCAGGAGTAGCACGTTTAGGCTTATTTACTGGGACAGCAACATCTTCACCAGCAGCAATGGGAGTCCCAAAATCATCAGGGATTTTAGATTTCTTATAATCATTAGGATTTCCAAATGGGTTTCCAAACAATTCATGAGGGCCTAGTAGATGTTTCTGATTGAAGAGCTGGTAAGCATTTGGCTGCAACCAGATAAGGTGGCCAAGACCAGAAACAAACAACAGAGGAAGAAAAACCAAGGATTTGAATATTATGGCCATTGCTGCTCAATAACAACAACAAGAACAAGAAAAAAAGAAACAGAAATTGAAATAAATGATAAAAAAAAAA
>CAOGCB010759338.1:0-27811 GCA_948266635.1 Cnidoscolus chayamansa
GAGATAAGAAGCTGCTTTTAGGGTATAAAACAAACATAGAATGATAAAAGATATAAACTTGCCCTTTTTTTTTTCTAATAAATTATTTTAAACAATTATATACTAATGTAATAAATGAATAGGCCTTCTAAAAATTAAAAATAATAAACTACTTCTCAAATTAAATTAATCATACAAAATAATCTTTTTAGATTGTTAATGACATCTTTTTTTTCTTCTGGGCAGCTTTTCAAGCTACAAAATCATATAAATATAGAATTTCCATCCACAAAAACAGTTTAGATTGAGTCCAATTTTATTATTTTTATTTTTCATTGAAAACAGAAGTGAACTATCTGTGCCCAAAAGGGGCCATAAAACTTCCTGGGATGGAAGACGCTAAATAATGGATATTACAAAACCTAACATAACATGGCTGCTAAAACCAGATCGTTGCCTCTTCTGCACCTAAAGAAGCAAGCAACCCAGGAGGAACCGACCCAGCACTGAACAGAGGAATCTATCACCGCCGGAACTATATATATGGGGGTCTTCAACTCCCCCAGTTCAATATGGAGACCTCTAGCCAAATCACTCGGCTCCAGCCACCACAACAATAGAGGTCAGACATCACACATTCGATCCACACCAGCAAAATTAATTCATTCACCTCCACGAGCAATGAAGATCTCACACATTAAGATTCACGGCGATAATAAATCACTGTTTGCTTCCGTGGAGCAGAATATCAACTCATTTACAACATGTACACCAAACCAAGCTGCTTTCCATCACTGATGACATAGAACTCTCAACCACAATGCTGAAGACCCCACTTCCACGCATATACACATCCCACATCACAGGCAAAGAAATGTATTGTTCATCAGAACTTTATCTACCATGCCAAATAAAAGAAAAACCAGAGTATAAGATACTTCACCATGAACGGGTGCACGCTAGTGACTCTCACACCATTCTTGCTTTCTGTTATTTTCCTAGTTTTGTTATTTTCCCTTTTTTTCCATCTTTTTTCTTTCAACGAAACAATAAATTTGGGTGGTAAATCTGATCTGCATCCAAGACATCTTGAAATCCTTCAATAGCTTCATCTCATACGTTCAACACACTCAGAAGGCAAAACAAAACTGAAAGAGAATCATAATCCCAGATGGCTGCCTCACATTTTCTTCTTAGATTCTAAATAACCAATTATGCACATCTCAATCATAATACGAAACCAGAAGGCATAAGCAGACATCTCTCTTTAGCCGTGAAGACGGTGGCTGCAGCTAGATTCACCAAGAGGAGACTTGAGAGGACTACTTGTGCTATCTTGCTTCTCCTGGCATTTCTGGAATTCCTCCCAACAATCTGAACAAAGCAACTCAAGGCAGAATGTCTCCACATATTCATTGTCATTAATGCACCGGCCACACTGAACACACCGAGCTATACAAAGCGTGCATGCCCTGCATACCAGAGTGGACTGTTCTTTCTGCTGACAACCCTCTGCCGGGCAATCATATACTAACCTCAGGTTCTGGCATCTTGGACACTTTTCAATATCCATAGTACGATCATCCTGACATGACAGATAAAAGTTTCCTCTATGATAAAAATGTGGTTTATGGGCATTCTGCTCAATGTGCTTGTCTGTGCCCAACAAGAACTTCAGTTCTTCAAAATGCTTCTGTGTCACTCCATAGAGGCCACCAATCCTTAAATGCCTAACCCCTTGAGTACCCATAGTCTTTAATGCCTTTAAGCTAGTTACAACGCCTTCAATGCCAAGTCTTGTACATCCAGGCACACTCAGCTGCATAAAGAAGGAAAAAATGGTGTCTAATCAAGGTCGGAAAAGCAATGTAACAAACATATGCTCTCAGCTTAACTCATTAAAAAAAACAAACAAAAGATAGTAACTGATGCAAATAAGAGCTGAGGAGGAACAAGCAGTGTAGAAACTAAGTTAACCTCAGGCTTCCAGTAAATCCCAATACCTAGTCACTGGTGACTAGAAGAACAAAAGCTGAAAAGGTTAACAAAATTATATATATAGTGTACAAGTATAGACCGAATTTCAGGACTGCAGTTCCTTTTTTGTTTTCTCATTCTATATGATTTAAGTGTTATTCATTAAAACTCAGGGAAGAATACTTAAATCAGTTTGCCCAAAAAGATAAATATTTGATATCATTTGCAAAAAATGTTGCTTCCTGCAAGTCATAATCTGTTAACAGAAGTTATGAGTTGCTGCTGTAACATCTGTGGTATAAACAATGACTTCTCCGTCCATAACTGCACTTCAAAATCTCTTAAGGTTCACAGTATTTATAGTGCCCACAGTACACAAGTATAATTTGCAGGGATATAAGGAGGGAAAATCCATGCATCAGCAAAGTCCATCTCTAGAATTGGAAGGAATGAACATTTTTTACGACCGAGTCATAATCATAATATGGTTCACATTACGTTTTTCTAAAAGTGATTTATTATTTACATCAAAGGGTTAAGACTAAGCAATGTAGGGCAACTGAGTTAGAATAAATTACAAATATTCAAACAAGCAACAAACAACATCACTTGGTACCCAATGCAGAAAAACATCATCACAAAAAGAATGCTCACCTTGGTTAGCCTAGGGTTATTTTGAAGAACATACTTCAACCCATCATCAGTAATCCTTGGACATTCGATCAGGCTCAAGCACTGCAAGTTACCTTGAGCCCTATTAGTTAATTCTATAAGAACATCATCAGTGATCTTCTCATTCAATGGTTGATCTATGTGAACGCTCCTCCATAAAAGGGTGTCGTTTCGAACAGTAGATCGCAATGATTTGCAAACCATTTCAACAGCGAGAAGATCCCGCACACCAAGATAACCAAGAGCAAAAGCAAAGGCTGCATGAGGAGCTCCACTACCTCCATCATAATAAACCCCATTACTCTCATGAAATTCTCCACTTCTGTTGTCCATAACACCTGAATCTTTATTTCCAATTAGTTCATTCCCTAAGCTCAAAAGATCCTCCACATTACAAGACAATCCAAAAGTACCATGGCCAGATGCATTCCCTACTTCCTTCCCCAGAAATCGATCACCAAATCCACCAACAACGTTCGGGTTATTATCAAGCCCCATATTACCAGGAAAAGCTTGGAACCTCATTGCATTATTCCAAATGAAATTCAACCCAGCAAACAACTGATAATTCCCATCACTCGTGGCAACCTGATCACTACAATACCCACCATAGTCCACCTCCAAATCTTCAAGCCAACCAGTAATCGCAGTAAACGTGGTGGTTATGTCCATGCCAAAGGGGTCCGATGGCAAAAGCTCAAGGATGTCCTTATGCACGGAGTCGTGTGAGCCACACCTATCGGTCCTATCCCTTCCATACTCGAAGCAATTCTCAACCTTCTCCGGCATACCCTCCACAAGGTACCCATTAGCGATCCTCATTGGGGAAACCAAATTATCATCAGGAAGATGCCCAGGAAAGAGAGGTCGATGAGAAAAATTCAACGTCATTCTACGTAAAATCCTCAACCCCAATTTGTCTAAACGAAGCCAAAACCGGCAGGGAAAAATTATCAGATAAAAAAATGGGGGGGATCTAGGCACGAAAAGATAAAAGAGGAAAGGGAGGAAAAGAACAAAAAGAAAAAAAGAAAAAAAGAAAGAAAGGAGGCAAGAGATCTAACAAGAAAACCCTCAATTTCGGATAGCAAACTAAAACAACGCAATCAAAATTTCATAGAGTTTCTTGTTCAAAGAAACCTAAAATAAGCTAGAGTGGAAAGGAATTAAGGGTACTGCTGATACCATTTGTTTAAAATCTATACAATTAAAAAATAAACCAATCAATATTTTTCCTTCTTTTTTCTTAGGGTTTGAGAAAAATGGATTATACTGTAATAAGAAGATAAATCGAATGAAGAAAGAAGCTGGATTAGAGATAATCAAATAAAATAAAAAATGATTACCACAAATTGGAAGAAAAAAACCCTAATTCGGCTTTCCAGAAACGCAACCGCAATCGACAGATAAGACCCTTGGTATCGAATCATGGAAGAAGGACAAGAAGAATAAGAAGGAATGGAGGAGGAGGATAGGGTTTGGAAGAGTGGAATTACAAGGCAAAAAAAGTGAAATAAAAATCTGAGTATTCTTCTTTCTCTTTAAAGCTTGTATGGGTAGGGGATATTTCCTGATGGGGGAATTCGATCCAAGAGGAGATGGAGTCTGTCGACCGAGTTGGGAGAGAGAGAAAGAGAGACGAGAAAACGCGAGAAAATAGAAACAAGAAACGAAAGTAAAGGAAATGCAAAGGGTAACGGTGAATTTGTCCCAATTTTAGAAGAGAGAGCAGCCCTGCTGCCCTTTTGACGCGTGTCAGGTGTGTAATTTATAAATTTTCTTTTTTTTTTTACTTTTTTTTAAATAATAATAATTTTAAATTAAAGTTCAGATACTTATATTACATTTTATATCTAAATAATAAATAAATACTGAAACAAAATTAACAATTTATAATCATCATTATCAAGTTTTTTTGAGTTTCATACTCATTTAAGTTTGTGTTACAAGTACCTCAAAAAATCAGCATTCTGATATTTCAATGCATGTACTTTTAATGATCATGATACTTCTAGAGAGAGAGATAAAAAAAAACCCAACTACATTCATCCATTTTAATTAGAGATATAAGTAAGGATAAGGATAAATTAATTTTTTTTTAAATGACTCACTTTTTCTAAATTGGAATAAATTCCCATTATTTATTCATTTAAATTATTTAAAACTGGTTGAATGAAACATATAAAATTGCTGAGACTTGATACTTTGGAAGGAAGGGGTTTTTCTGAACCATCGAATATAATTAAGAAGCTACTGATGATTTGGTTCTGGAATCCTTGTGGATTTGGTCAGCTAAAAGCACATTTAAAACAAAAAGGGAGAAGAAGAAAAAAAGCTCAAGTGCTTAATGCTCAAGCAAACTCCTGACGAAGGTCATTTCAAAAGACGGTGAAAAGGTGGAGGTTTGTTTCGATTCGCATACCACTCCTCAATCCTCATACGTCATCCAGTAGCCATTCATTTTTAAGCTAATTTAAATTTATATTAAATAAATTTATTTATTTAATTTAATTAAATATGTGATTAATTTATTTAAATATATTATAAATATAATAATTTATTTATTTAAATTAAATTTATTAATTAATTAAATTTTATTTAAAATAATAATATTTTAATTTTAAAAGTTTATTTATAAAATATAAAATAATTTTATCTATTTTATTTTATATAAATATATATAAATTTAGTTAATTTATAAATATTTAAATTTAAATAATAATTATATAAATATTAATAATATAATTAAATAATATTATTTAATTTTAATTTATTTTAAAATATTAAATAAATTATATTATAAAATTAAAATCACTATTTATTTAAATAAATTAAATATATAATGATATATTATATAATATAATAATAATTTAATTATTTATTCAAATTATATAAATTAATTTATTTAAACTGTTTAATAAATATATTTAAATTACCTTTTAGCATGACTCGGCAGCTACGTTTATTCAAATTTAATTATAATCAGAATCAAATAAAAAAAATGGTGAAGAATTTAATAATTACAGGAACTTAAGCTGCTAAAAATCTTAGATTTTTTTTTAAATTCCCATTCCTAAGCGGCGGTTTTTGGCCGCTCTGACAAGCAAGAAGGAAATTGGAATAGAAAGAGAGGAAGAGAATGATTCGAACGGAAAGCAATAGAAAAATAATTGCTTTGGGTTTCAACTGAGTGCGATACCCCAGGCATTGGAATCCTTCCTAACTAAGTTGTCAAAAGCTTTCGATACCCCAGGCACTGGAATACTTCCTAAGTTCTCAAAAGCTTTCCTTTTCAGAGCATCTCAAATCCAACAACTGAAAGCTACAAATATCGCAGAAAAAACCCAAAAAGCCAAGTAGTTCCCCACCTTTCCCAAAAGGGCGGGTCCCCTTGGGAAGCCACCGAGCTATTTCTCTCCTCGTATATTCTTTTTAGATTGACGACAGGAGGACATAGACAATTACAAATACAAGCAACCTGCACCAGAAGGATCCACGGTTTGACGGCACATAAATACAACACAACATTCCAATGCCATAGCGTACATATCCCATTTGGAGACAAATAGCTATTCAGTAGTAACAACTCCAAACTCAAACGGCGTAGTATACGTGTAAAGGAGCACTACACTAGCATTTACCTGTAAGCTGCATCTTGAAGTTGAACTGACCTCGTGACGAATTGATTATTGATGATGCACTCTCCCAAAAAAACTCGCGCGCATGGCAGAAAAAGAAAATCAAAATTCCTAGTTGGTCTAGTAGTTTCAAATTAAACCTAACATGGTTATGGTAAACCACCAAAAATCTCATATTTAGTGAAAAAGTTAAATAAATGACGAAGAATTAGAAATTTTTTAACCAGAGCCTACGGGTTTCCTCCATCCTGAGTGGATGGAGTTTGCACATGCTCTTCCAGTCAATTCCTTGACTTCTTTCTTGAAGACTTCGACGAAGGTTTTGATTGTTCTGCACTTGTCTTGGAATTAGCAGCTTGGCCTGACTTTGAATTTGAGGAGCTGGAATTGATAGCACTAGCACCAGCTTCATGCTTTTCTCTAACTACAGCACCCTGAGATCCTCTCACTTGCGCTGCTCTCTTATCCTTCCTATTGGGCCTGTAACTTGATCTCTCTCTCTTTGGGAGCCACCTTTCTGGATCTGGAGGAGGACCTGGATTTGCAGGGTCAAACCCTTTAGGAAACCTTGGCTTTCTCTTTCTCTTTTTCTTTGGTTTCTCTTTCTTGCCCTCTTGTACTTCAGCAACCGACACATGAGAACCTTCACCATGCTTTGCCCCAGAAGTTTTCTCCAAACTATCTACATCGATCCGTCTCAGGCCTAGTAAAGGTTTCAGCTTCTTCTCATAAGCTTCTGCCTTGTCAATATTCACACGAGCAACAGTACTTACCAGCCCAGCCAATGCTTCTATGCCCCCATGGCTTTTAACAAGCTGCTCATATAGGTAGGCAGCATCTTCCTCGCGTCCATGCCTGATCTTGAAGGAAGCAGCTTCTTGCATTACAACATCCAGCTTGTTCTCCTCAGTCATAGCATTTGACCACCATTTGATTGCAGAGTCAAGGATAGAAGATGCACCATCAGTATCTCCAGCCCGCTCTTTTAGAGCCACGATGGTGGCAACAGTGGCAGGCATGTGCTGAATATCAGGAATCTTGGCCAGGGAGTCAGCTGCAATTTGAGTATGGCCAGCAGCAGCAGCAATTTGTGCCCTTGCAAGAAGAACAATCTTGGATTTTTCAGGGAACTTTTCAGCAAAATGCCCCAGAATTTCTTCGGCTTTACTAGCCTTATTCTCTCTAACAAAGACTGCAGATTGAAGTAGTACTGGCACCACACTGTCAGCAAACATGTCTGTCAGAGCAGCAACAATTTCTCGTGCCTGTTAAACATTGGCAATAAACAGAGGCCATTAGCAAAGCTGAGAATCCCTCAAATCAATTATTCTTCATAATTTCAAAGAGTATAACTCAAAAAGGCAAATGAAAGATCTGATCCATCTTATTAGCATGAAGAAGTAAAAGCACGCAGTTCGCATATATTGTTTCCCTTTGTTTTGGAGAAAGCTTTTCAAGTGCATGAGCAAGATGGAAACCATGTGTACCTTTTTCTTTGAGCCGATCAAGTTTCCTCAAGTTATCAGAAACATCTCTTGTTCCTTTTAAAGCAACAAAGTTGTTAACAGCCACCGCTAAAGATGATTCATCTGCCAGATTTCGGTTAATAATATCTGTGTAAGCTTCAATTGCCTCTTGAGATCGTCCTAGGAGCTGATTAAATAAGCTACATGCATCATTGGCTATTTAAACAATAACCTAAACACAAAAAAATTTAATGGAAAAACTTTTGGATTACATCATTATTTTTCACCTGCTGAACATATGCCAATTGGACTGCTAGAGGAGCCAATTCGACCTCTATATCATCCTCAGCTAAGTTGTCATCCATCAACGTTTCCTGACCAATTCTGAGAGAAATATAAAAAGATGTAAAGCATGTTAGACCATCATACTTGCATTGCTTGAGAAATTTATAGCTCAAAGAATGATTTTGCACAATTTTAGGAGTTTCAATAAGAGAAAAAATTCTTCATACATGTCACACTGTCACAAAAATGAGGTGAACAAATAAAAGTGCACCAAAAAAGAAGAAATAGAATTTATAACTAGCTTATGCATGTCTAAAGTGCTGGATAATTTATTTCCCATATTCAAGATAGCTGCTTAACCTTAGCACTATCTAATGTTAAGGAAACACTTGCAACGCAGATCATTCTTAGTAACATTCTGAAAGTAGAGAGCATTCACTAATCACCACATCAAATTCATCACACAAGACAGAATGAGTCCACACCTTCTGGCTGTTAGCAAAAGTTGTTCAGCTTCTGTGTACTTATTCCTTTCAATCAATGAACAAGCAGTGTTGTATGCCAACTCAAAGCTGCTAGATGCTTTAACTTGATTTGATTCCATCGTTCCTTGCACTTCAGCAGCTCTCCCTCCCAAAACCAAAGCAGCAACAGGATTATTTCTAAGGAATCAATCTTGGACTTCTGCAGTTTCTGATAGACATCAATACAAGTATCCATTTTCCCCATGCGAAAGAGAATATGAGATTCTAACAACATGGTTTCAGAATTTCTTTCGTGGCCTTTCAAGGACTCCAAAGCCTTATCCAACTTGTTCTGTCTGTACAAACAGTATGCCTATTAAGAGGAAACACAAGTCATTTAGTTCAAATCAAGACACTTTGAGAACCAGCAGGAGAATTTAAGAAAATTTGCTGTCTGGTGTCCTATCCAACATGAATCTTTAAAATCACAGTACAAGATTCAAACTAAGATGTGACCCAGCAAGCAGCAAAATGAAATTAAAATACAAGACATAAGCATTACAAGTACATAAATAGAAGCAAACCAGAAAAAATAAGAAACCATACCAAGTAAAAACCAAAATTGATTGATTCCTGCTTATCCATCGTACATTTTTAAATATGATGGGCCAAAATAGCTAATGCATACAAGCAAACAAAATTTCTATAGGCAGTCACAATGTTCTTTTTTTCTAATTGAATAAAACTGTAGAAATGCAGAACAGTAACCATAAACAACAAACCGCATTTTAATATAAGAAGAAAGAATAGCTCAATTTGGCATACCTTGAAGAAACTGAAGTCGACAGGAACTCTCTCAGTTGAGTGAATCGTCGAAAGAGCATTGTCAATGCTATCGGCCTTAATCAAAGCCACGACCTTGCATTGAAGAGCGTCCTCATCGGCAGGAGAAACTCCGAGAACTACAAAATAGCAAACAGCAAAAAATTCAATATTGAAAAAACCAAACCAGGTCACCTGACAGCTGAAAAAAAAGACACTTGGAATAAGATAAAATGGACCTTGATCTGCGACTTTGACAGCTTGCTCATAATCGGATCGCTGGATGTGCTTATTAAGAGTAGTGAAGAGATCTTCGATGGCAGGCGGAGGCTGCCATGCCGACTGAGAGGGTTTCCCTTTGTCTTTGGACTTGGGAGGCATGGTGATTTTCTGACAAGGGAGAAAATGCAAGTGCTGAAAGAATGGATTGTGATCGGACGAAAGCGGAGACGGAATTTCTGCTCGTCGTTTCTCCTGCCTGATCGCCGCCAGAATTGGGCCAACTAGAGAGTTTGTAGATTTACATGGCCCGCTTTAAAGGGCCGGGCTAAACATTATATATAATTTATAATAATAGATTTTTTTATTAATTTAATAATATAAAATATAATTTATTCATTTAATATATTATTTTTTTATTTATAAATTATCGATTATTATTATTATAAAATTTAAATTCATATATTTTAATTTTA
Source organism: Cnidoscolus chayamansa (assembly GCA_948266635.1). Taxonomy (NCBI): domain Eukaryota; kingdom Viridiplantae; phylum Streptophyta; class Magnoliopsida; order Malpighiales; family Euphorbiaceae; genus Cnidoscolus; species Cnidoscolus chayamansa. Next base: position 9,999 of record CAOGCB010759338.1, read on the forward strand.
TAAATTAAAATTCATATATTTAATAAATTAATATATTTTCAATAAGATTTTTCTATATTCCTAATTTAAATCTATTTATTTTATGAAAAAATTTTTAAATAAATTTTTAAATAAATTATTATTCAAAAAACATGGTTGGCTATATGAGTAAAATGTATCAAATAAATGTAAATTCTTATTAAATGAATTTTAATAAATACATCTTTGACTAATTTAAAAAACTGATTATTACTTTTACAATCCAATGCCATATAGCAAATTTCAACCTTTAATTCATAGCAATTAAGTTGGTATAAGTTTAAAAGCTAAGTTAAATAATTAAAAATTATTTTATGAAAATGCGATATTTTTATTAGCATATTAAATATGAGGGTATAATTATTTTAAATATATATAAATATATGTAAAGGATTTAACGCGTGGTCTACTCAATCCTTTGCGTACATAAAAAATTTCAAATTTTGGCAATTTCAGAGCTTGGCGTCAAAATTCCTTTTACTTTCCGCTCGGAGCTACCCAAAATTTCCCTCCCAATTGCTGTTTGGTGGAGAAATCAGAAATGGCGGAGAGTCAAGGAAGCAGCGAGAAGATGACCGCCAAACACAAGAAGAGAGACTCCAACCTACTCGCCTTCACCGGTGCTGCTGCTCTCCTCGCTCTCACTGCTGGCTTTGTTATCTCCGCCTTCAATTCTTATCGCAAAAGGTCAAAGAAGAAAGGTCTCTGTCTCTAACTTCACTTCTATTTTCATTTTTTCCTCTTTTTTTTTGGCACTTTCTTGCTTGTGAAAGCACTTCGAAGAATGCATTTCTTTTGTTCCTAAGTCTGTATGTTTCTATTTGCTACACAAGTTTGATTCTGTTGTAGTTGGCTCTGTGCATTTATTGTTCTTAAATAGATCTTCCGGGTTCTACTGTTCGTGTCAATCTATCGGCCCCTGAGATTCTGAAATTAGCTGACCGAATCATTGCCAAGTCGAAAGAGGTCCATGATACAGTTGCTTCTGTTCCCCTTGACAAGGTACTTCACTCTGCATTTTCATTTTTCTGGTGAAATTCAAGCCCTAAATTTCATTTTTTTTCTTCTCCTTCTTAGTTGTTATATAGATCAATTGTCCTATTGTTATTGCAAGGATATGTCACTTGGTCGCTTATTTTATTGTATGCTTCGACTACTAAGTTGTTTGTTTCCTCTACTTGTTCACCCACTCTATTGAAATATGCAGGTCTCTTATGCAAATGTTATTGCTCCCTTAGCTCATTTGGAGGCACAACAATTTCCACTGATTCAGTCTTGCGTGTATCCAAAGTTGGTATCCACTTTGGAAGATGTGCGGAGAGCAAGTGCTGAAGCTGAGCGGAGAATAGATGCTCACATTTCCACGTGCAGGTTTAATTTACTTGGCTCAGTTATCTTATATTGCATTTGCTCTTTATTTTTCCCCTGTTTCAAAACAGGTCGGTGTTATTAAATTTGCTGTTGACCCTTTGTAGTATCAGCAAGTGGTTGCTTGGTAAAATAACAAATTTTATAAATATGTACACTTCTCTGTCATGTAAAATTAAATTAGAATTATTGCTGTTGAATTCAACATTAAATTTTCAATAGTTTCAGGCCTAGACTTCGACTGTTTGAGTCCAGTGGTTGAATTAAGTTACAGGCATAAACTATATTGATTGTATTTTGTTGCAAAAAGTCAATGATGTTTGGCATGTATATTTTTGTTAGGTAGTTGTATAGACTGAATAGTTCATGGGACTAATAACAACTTATCTAGTGATGATTTTTATTTGTCTTTTTTTTTAAAGAAAAAACATAGATGCAAAAAATGCTTGATTAGCTGATAACATAGGCGAAATTAATGAAAAAGATCACTGGGGCATGTTTATCCCTCATTTGGCCTGTCAAGCATCGAACCCCGTGAAAGAGTCAATGCAGGGTGAAGACATAATCAAGGTTACTATGAAAGCTAAAAAGTTTTATAATATGGAGGAAGTCTTCCATGCTTTTATGTATGATTACTGTGAATATGTTTGAAAAGAGAAGGCAAGAATGTCCTTGTGGTCCATTTTTGGACAAATATTAAGTTGGTGCTATATTTTTACATTGATGCAATCAGCATTATCATAATTCATAAGCCTTAGCTTATGTACTTCGCAATTAAACTGGTTATAGCATATTATGTAATTATGAGACAGTGTTAAATAAATTGAGTGTTCACTGGCTTGATTACATATAGAATTGAACACTGTCCTATTTCATGCATGATTAGTAAACGTGAAGATTTATATCGTGCGGTGAAAGCTTTTTCTTTGAAAGGAGAGTGGATGAATCCTGAAGCAAAAAACTATGTTAAATGCCTGGTAAGGAAATTTATAATTTTTTATCTCTTTCATGATTGCAACATGGTTTGTTATGACTAATTTTTTCATGACGAGGAATATTAGTTTTATTTATTTCCTGAAAAACATAAGCTGCATAAGTCATTCAATTTTAAATGTTGATTTCTTTTTCTGATTAGTGACAGGTTACAGACTTTGAGCGGAATGGTCTGAACCTTACTGTTACCAAAAGAGAGGAAGCTCAGCGCTTGAGAGCTCAAATTGATGAACTAAGCTTGCGTTATATCAGAAATTTGAATGATGATAACACTTGTATGGTTTTCAGTGAGGAAGAGCTGATTGGATTACCACCAGAATACCTGAAGGTGTCTCTCTCTCTCTCTCTCTCTCTCTCTCTCTCTCTCTTCCCCCCTCCTTCCCTCCCAAAAAATTGCAATGTGAAGAGGGGGGTGGGGGATTTTGGGAATGATTCCTGAGCAGGCTCACTGTTCTATTTCTGGATGGCTCTAACTTGATGTTGCTTTACAAGTTGTATGGACATAATTATGAACTGCATCTTCCCCTTTCTCTGAGATGGTCAACCCTTAATATTAAATTCCTTGATTTTTATTAATGTTTAGATGCTTGATGTTGCTTTACAAGTTGTATGGACATAATTATGTACTGCATCTTCCCCTTTCTCTGTGATGGTCAACCCTTAATATTAAATTCCTTGGTTTTTATTAATGTTTAGATGCTTTCTTAAAATTATGACAGTTAACGTAACTATCTTTTCACTGTTCTATATTCACATCTGCTTATAGTACAGCAGTTTGGAATTAGTTTTGAGCCCCAACTTTAATTTTTAACAATAATGAACAATTGACTTGGGCATTTTAATTGAATATTAGTGGATGATAGAATTAAGTAAAGTTTTCAGTGCATACTGCAAGATTCTAGATATAGTATGACTATGAAGTCACCAGGTTCAGAGGAGCTTTTATAACATACCCGTAGTTTAATTCTTAAGTTTTTCTTTTGAAAACTGCTTTAATTTGATCCAGTACTATGTTCAGAGGAGCTTTAAGTAAAATGCTTAATCTTTTTGTTTGGAAAGCCAGGTTTCTTTATTTGACTCCAGGCCATGTTCAGACAAGTTATTACAATTTATAACATATCCATAATGGAATTTATTTTGGCATACCAGTTTTTAAATTTTATTGCCATACCATATTCAGAGGAGCTTTTACAACATATCTGTAGTTGAAGTGTTTAAGCTTTTCTTTCAGAAAAAAAAACATTGCTAACCTTGAATACAGATTATAGTGAAATCAAATGGCACTAATTATGGTTATGCAGAAATTCTATGCTGCTTATGTACAAGTCAATGAAATTTTTTCTTGTACTGTTTTCTTCAAGTGCATGTATTTTCTCCTTTTCAGCGCTTGGACAAGGATGAAAATGGTAAATATAAAGTCACAATGAAGAGTCATCATGTTGTGGCACTGTTGGAGCTTTGCAAGGTATGATATTATGGGTCCATTATTCTGTGCCTCCCTCCTTCAGTTAGGTCTGACTTGTTAATTGCATTTTACAAGCTCTGGAGCTGCACTTTGTACATGTCAGAACAATTTTTGTTCTCAACATAATCGAAAAATTGAGTACTTATGCATTGAGTCAAATGTGGTTTGGTTATTGTGGAATTGTTAAAATCGATGCTATCAGAATCATTCGACTCTACTTTTTTTTTTTTTTGCAGTTTTGTCTGGTTATATTAACAGGTAAGCTTACACTAAATATATTTCACTTTGAGCATGTGAAGGTAGGAACAACAAGGAGAATTGTTGCAACAGCATATGGGAAGAAGTGTGGAGAAGTCAATCTTTCTGTTTTAGAACGTTTGGTAAATATTTTACCTTTTCTTTATTTAGAAACACTGGTTATTCAAAATGCTATTAATTTTTTGAATGAATTTGATTTATCATATTTTGATGTAAGTAATAAAATCATAAAAAGAGGTATTTATCTTACTTTATCTAATTTTTCATATTGAAATTAATTGGTAAAAGTCATAGAAAGTGTAATTGCTAGTTTATTAATATATCATTTTATTTTTTTGTTTGTTATATAAGTAAATTTATAAAAGAAACTAGATAACATACATGATGCAATATACTTCTTTAACTAAAATGGTTAATTCCGAACGGATAAAATAGTACTTGTTACTTCTTCCTACTACAAACCAGAAAAAATCTAGTTCTTTTTCAGTCTTGCTGTAGCCATTTTCATATGGATTAGACTTATGGTTGATAAACAAGCTCAAATAGGTGATGTGCCCCCTTAAAGAAAGGGAAACCTTCCAAAGATCTCTCCTGATCTTAAAAAACAATCAAATCCTGAATACACTAGATGATCACCACCTGAATAGGACCCCAAAATAAATCAATGACCGTTCCAATCTCGTACATTTTGCAAAAGAGGTCAAAAACAAAAGCATTGCTTGACTCAAATTGATGCCTATGACTCCATTCCTGGACATATTAATCTTCAAGCCTGTAATCCTCTCAAAAAAGTTTAGTGAGACTGAAATGTTTTGAAAGCTATCATTCCATAAAAGTTCATATTGCAACTGTTTCGTTATTTGTATCTTCAAATTTATGTTTATTTGGGACAGTAACTTCTTGTGATGTTCTGCATGGCCTAAGGCCTTACTTATAACTAGCCAGTTCTAGGATGTCTAAATGTTATTGGTATTGTGATAGGATTCATATTGAAATATCTATTGTTAATTGTTTCAGTTCGTAACATAGTTTTTAATGCAAATACATGAATATGTTATCTTATTCAATTTAGGTTGAACTACGCCACAAATATGCTCGGTTATTTGGCTATTCAAACTATGCAGATTATGCTGTTGATCTTAGAATGGCAAAGACATCCTCAAAGGTTTGTATAACATTATTTTCTAAAGCGACATTATGTACAGTTTTCCTTGTTGAAGCAAGAATAAGTAAAAAGAGTTTATGGGTGCTGTTCTGTACTTCTGTTCTATCTTTCAGTTTTCATGTTGGCTAGTTTGTTTATTTAATCATTAATGATAATTTATCATCATAGACTCAATTAATGGACTCTAGATTCATCTCATTTCTAACTGCATCTAGGACAATAATTGCTATTTTCTTTGTATTTGGTGGTTGTAATTATTATTAGCCATTTAGCCTTGAGACACCCAGAATTAGGGGTTTTCTGATGATGAATTTTTTTTTTTTTTGCTTTAACTAGGGAAAAAGGGGAAAAAAATAGTTGCATCACAATCTTGCTTTGAGCAAAGAGTTTAATCAATCATCTAACAGTTTCTCAGATAATTGGAGTGATAAAGACTAATTTCTCATTTGATGTAATTCTAATTGTTTGCACTTGAAGATCAATCCAAAGAGTAAATTAGATGCAAGTTGACTACATTGCACAATCAATAGTCTTGGTTTTAATGGGTTGGATTACTTCAAAGAACTTTTCACTTATTTGGATTTAGACTTTGTATTTGAAACCTTTTCTTAAGGATGCTTGACTGTTTTATCAAAAGCATGTTATTGTATGTCCTATTACCCGGATTTTATTTCTAAAAGTTTGTGTTTCTATCAAATCAGGTATTTGAATTCTTAGAGGATATCTCTGCCAGTTTAAATGATATGGCAACTAGGGAACTCACCATGTTGAAAGATTTAAAGGTTAGAATATATTTTGTCTATTTCTTTTCATGTGCAAAGTTTATCTGTTTATTGGTTATTTTCCTGGTGTCATGACATTACAGAAGAAAGAGGAAGGAGAACTTCCATTTGGAATTGAAGATCTGTTATACTATGTGAAGAGGGTTGAAGAAAAGCAGTTTGATCTGGACTTTGTAGCTCTTAGGCAATTCTTCCCTGTTGATTTAGTTCTATCTGGGATCTTCAAAATATTGCAAGACCTTTTTGGTAATCATATGTTCTTTATCATGAGAGAATTTAGAGTGTCTTCCTAATTTATTGCTAGTCCATACTTAATGGAGCCTGGTTAAATATTCATCTGTTATAATAAATTACCTATCTTTAACTTTGACAGGGTTAAGATTTCAGGAAGTTGCAGATGCAGAGGTTTGGCACAGTGATGTTTGTGTCTTTTCAGTGTTTGACTTGAGTTCTTGTGAACTCTTGGGTTTTTTCTACCTTGATTTATACAAAAGGTACATCCCTTATTTGATTTATCAGTGTAGTCTTTCAGTTGCACTTTTGGTTTTCTGAAGGAATGAGGTTCTCTTGTGTTACAGGGATGGAAAATATGGTCATACTTGTGTGGTAGCTCTTCAAAATGGCTCATCATCATCTAATGGGGCACGGCAGGTGGCATCTTTGTATTCCAGATTCCTAAAAAATTTTAAATGTTGAAACCTCCTAAACATAAACTTCTTTTTTTTTTTTTTTTTTTTTTTTTCTTGCTTTGGGTATGTCTTTGGACTCTGATGGTTCCTTCCAGGAGTTTCTGCATGGAGCAGATTTTATTGTTTTACAGCATTTGGCTTTTCAGTAGTGACGCACATTTTCTTTGTTTTGACCAACGCCATATTTGCTGTTCAAGTTTAAATCCTTTCAGTTGAACTAGTACTTCTTAACTGTACATGATCCATTGGTTTTGTAAAACAGTGGGATTTTAGATTTTCACTTTCTTCTATTTTGTAGCGTTTACAATACTGCAATCTTCTGCTTCTGATGGAAGGATTTATGAGCCTTCCCCCTCTGCCTTCCTTTCCTGTGGATCCATCCTCAATATCTTCCTTTAGTTCTGTCTATTTTGTGACATAAACTTGCATAGGACTGCTTATGCACTGGGTCGTGTTCAACCATCTTCTGATCATTGTTGTTTTGGTTTTGAAATTTAGTCAAAATCATCCTATGCTTGATTTTGATATCTCTTGATATGCTTACTTCAAAGGACTTGCTTGATTATTAGTTGAGGTTTGCATTTGACATAAACTAGAAGCAGCATAGTGCATGATTATTCTGAAGGCCATCAGCTAAACTTGTTAATGGTTTTCTGTAACTAGATTCCGGTGGCATTACTTATATCTCAATTGCAAAAGGGTAACGGTGGTCAAAATAGTTTATTGAGGTTCTCTGAAGTGGTTAGCCTTTTCCATGAGTTTGGCCATGTGGTATGTTATGTCTGATTGATGGTGTTTGATGTCATTTCTTTTTGGGCAAATGACTAATTTTGTTACCATAGTAATTGAGATAAAACTATGTTAAATCACATGATCTTCATTGATATTGTGCTTTTAGATCCAACACATCTGCAATCGTGCATCATTTGCTAGATTTTCTGGATTGCGTGTTGATCCTGACTTTGTGGAGATCCCTTCTTTGGTGCTAGAAAACTGGCAAGTAATTTGAGCATAATTTCCATTGTGATTACTGATTAGTGAGAATTAGAGTACAAACTTATCTTGCAGTGCTTTTGAAATATTCTAGGTGCTATGAGAGCTTATCTTTGAAGCTGATATCTGGTTTCCATCAGGTGATGCATGCTTTCTACATTCTCTTTGTAAATTCCTACACAGATAATATAGTCTTCCTACCTCCTGAAAATAAAATGTGAAATTTGGAGGGAAGGCAGGCATTGTCATTCTGAGGGACTGGTGTTAGTGTGTTGTGTTTAGGTACAAATTGAACAGATTGTTAGATGATATTTTCAGATTTACTTTTACTAATTAGCTTGTATTTATGAAATTCAACATATTTTGGGACTTACAGGACATAACAAAACCCATCAAGGATGAAATATGCAGATCACTCAAAAGATGGCGATATGTCTTTTCTGCACTTAAATTGAAGCAAGAAATTCTTTATTGTAAGCCTTGGGAACTTTTTTTTTTTTACATTTCACTGATATTCTGTCCTTGAATCTGTTAAGAACATCTAAGGTTTCAGAGTGTTGTATTGAGGTGTTTATCTGATTGTATATTGAGGCATTTATATGACTGTGTCTGTAGTCCAGTTCCATAAAATTCATCTTTGCCTTGGCATTTCACTTTCTTACTGTGTCAATCAAGTATTGGAAAGGGAAATCTGTTGCTCTCTATATAGTTTACCTTTTATTAACTTAAGGTTCCATTCTGTGGGAAGCTTCTACCAGACATGCTTGGAGCAAGGTGATGAATCATGGATATTCTGACAATTTGTGATGGTCTTGTAGCAGTTTTAAGAAGTTAATGCTTTGTCTATAATCAAATGACAATGTAAAAAGTAGTGAAATTGTGATTGAATCCTTAGTGTCTATTGTGAATCTGAAAGCGGTCAATGTAAAAAATAGTGCTAAATCCTCCTGATTTGTTTATCTAAGTCTTATACCCTCCTCTGACTGCCTGTGGCATCCATGTGTTTTACATGCAATAGCTCATGGATTATCTGGATATGGTATAACTTGCTTCATCTACAGTCTAGCTTTGATATTCAAGCTTTTGCTATTTCTTTTCTACCTTTCTGTGTGACTTGAATGTGTCTGTGTTCTCAGGTCTCTTTGATCAAATTGTACATTCTGCTGACAATGTTGACATTATCGAGTTGTTCAAGCATCTTCACCCTAAGGTAAAAGGATTACAACAATAATACACTAAAAAATTTGCTTTTATGAGGACACTCAAATGGGATCTAACAAAAATCTGTTTAACTTTGCTTCTTCAGGTCATGTTAGGTCTGCCAATGTTAGATGGGGCCAATCCAGCTTCATGTTTCCCACGCAGTGCTATTGGTTATGAAGCTGCTTGTTACAGTCGTATTTGGAGTGAGGTCTAGAACAATCTTTTATAAATTCTTTCTGCATCAGTGCAGAGTATGACATCTTCAAGTATCTTAGAATTTCCTTAAATTACTTTAATTCACTTTTTGCCACAGAGCTTCAGTTTGCAACCGTCTGTTATGGAAGCTTGATTTTCCCAACAACAGTGATCCCTGTCAAAATTATTACTGATTTCCTCAGATGCCTTGCAGGTCTTTGCTGAGGACATCTTTACTTCAAAATTTCGTGATGATCTTTTGAACCACAATGTTGGCATGCAGTTCAGAGACAAGGTAACTTCATTGGCCATTAATTTTTTGTTCCTTTTCTATGCAGACAGTCCTTGTTCTAATGGATGAGTCTTAACACTATTGTCATTTCAAGTCTCATTTTATTTCTAAAGACTAGTGTACAGCTGTTGAAGGATGTGGATCCCCTTTCATACTATTGTTATCAATAATATAGCATTTGACGGGGTACTTTTCTACTTAAAATCTTATTAATTTCATGGTAGGTACTGGCCCCAGGAGGAGCAAAGGAACCCATTGAAATTCTATCAGATTTTCTTGGAAGAGAGCCATCCATTCAGGCATTTATTGATAGCAGGGTTGAATATGGTTTATAATGTCAAATATTTAATGAAAATTGGGGGTAATTTGTGATCCAAATTGTCTTCATCTGTATTGCTCAGTTCCCTACAGAAGTAATCTATGCTTTATTTATTTATTCATTTGGGGTGTTCTACATCTTGTTATTTGTAAGATTGATTTTGGAAAGCTACAACAGTTAATTTTTCAATAATTGAGAGACGGCTTAAGATTGTGCAGTCGTGACTGCTGAAAGCGCGGTTCATGTTCAATGGCTCGGTAAGCAGAGGCTCTTAACTTGCTTGCTATTGTGGACCGTCAAATATGCTTTGGAGATGGATTTTGATGAATACTTTTCCAAGACGTTCCCCACCTGCTTGGGGCTTAAATTAATGTCAAACTTGCCCAGTAGATTGTGAGGGGGATGGTCGTCACCTGGATTGACCTTTCTTCAAAAGAATACCCATATCGAGAACTTCAAAACTTCGTATGGGGGAACAGCGTTCAAAGTTAAAGCAATCCTAAACCATCTAAAGGCAGTTCTGCTCTTGGGATCTCCAAAAGGATGGTAAAGTTTTTTCTAAAATATTCCTTGTGCTTCGAAGTTAAATTTATAGAATCAATCCGAATTACAAGCCAGATAACTCTTTTCTATTTTATTTTTAGTATTTCAAAAATTCTTAAAAGGAATGATATCATATATTTGAACTCTAACTTTCTGTATTATTGAAATAGGTACTGGATGATTGACGACTACTAAAGAATATGCAACTAGACAATTTCACAGCTCATTTTGCTTCACTTTTGGAAATGAAAGTTAAAAGGGTGAGCTGTAGAATAAGAATAACAAATAAATTCTCAATCCTACACGACAAATGCCAAAAATATTGGTCGCCAGGCCTATATTAGTCTCCTTACCTTCCACTCCATCCCTGAAACCCCATAATTTGCGACACATGTACAGCATGCTTTCTGAAATTATATTGTATGCAGAAAATGATAGCATTTATAATAATATCCCGATTTTTAAACAAACTATTAGTAATCAATTATTAGTTAAGTAAATATATATAGCCTGCCGTAGATAATAAGTTGTCGTGTAGGATATAACTTAAGTTAGCAACATTACAATTTCGATTTTAAATTTTTATTTTGTGTATCAAAGCATTTTCGTTAATTGCACGCTGCTTTATTAAATTGATGTATGTAAATTATACTCCTAGGAGTCAAATTCATGATAAAAAAAGACCAGCAATTGTACAAGCGTATTAAAATTTTGAAATTTTACATGGCAATTTTGATTTAGGTAAAAATGATTGTGGACTTCATTTGTTTAGAAAATATTGACATTTGATCTGTTGTAATTTTCTTTTTGTTTATTATCAAATATTGAATTATCTACAATGCATCTAATATATTAAGCTTATTTATGTTTTAAAATAAAAAAAGAAATACCTGATTTTGAGTTTTTTAATTGTCAAAAGGTAGTAAATTTTAAACTATGTTTCAAAAATTGAAATCTTCCACTATTATTCTAGAAACCAAAATACTTATAGCTATGAATAAATTTAATAAGTTATGAACAAATTCATTTTTATATCAAATTAATTAAAGAGATTATATTTAAATTGACTTTATATAATAATAAATTTAATAACGAGTAAATAATTTAATTGAAATTTTCATTTTTATAAAAATCCAACTGGTATGAATTATTTAATACAGTGACTGCGATTGCATTTAATAAAAAATTTAATTATGAGCCGGCAGTGACTTGTGAAAGATCTAAATAAAATAAAAAATTATTGATTTCCTATTTTACAGAGCCCCTCCTCCGGCTTTGAATTTCCAGCCTCTGTGACTTGCGTTTTTGACTGACCTCTCAAAGTTAATTAGCACATAAAAGTAGACAAACGTAGGATTGAGTATGGACTGAAGCAGAATACCGGGGAAGGAGACAAGCAATACCTGAAAAGAAATATATATAAAAAAAAGAAAGAAAGGAAAGAAAAGTTCATTACTTTCCCAGTCAACAAACACCAACCAGAAAAGATTAACAACGAATTTGAATTCTGACTGTGTAAGTATCTGCTCCTCGTGAACAATGCTTTCCTATTTCATCTGGGTTTCCCCTTTTCTCTTCCCTACAACTCTCTCTTCACTTGCATGTTCCTTTTCTTTTAGTTCCTGTATTTTTTTTCTTGTTATCCATAGTTTCATTCAAGAGAATTTGCTGATGATTGTTGCATTTGATTCAGGGAAGCTTATCGACAAGGGGGATGTGATGAATAAGTTGTATGTTCCAGTTAATTTCATTTGGAAAGTTGCTTGCTGATCTTGTGCTCAGTATGGCCTTAAACTCTTGGGTTTTCCAAATTATAAATCCCGAACTTGGATTTTTGATACTGGGAGAGTGAGAAAGCATAAAGTTGAATAATGGGTTCTGTTTTTGGTTTGACTCGGATTGGAGAAATCATGGATTGCCTTAATGTGTGGATCGAGAAGTAAGCTTTGTTTTGGCTTTGTCGATGAGAAGGGGCTTTTGGCCCGCTTTCTTTGCTTTTTTCTTGGAAGTGCAGACATTAATGAGCTTTTTGGTTGGGTGAAACCGTTAGTTCTGTGCTAGCACTTCTCTTCAAGTAGGCTTTATGATTATGGCAAATTTAGAATTTGGTATTATTTGAACGATTCTGAGTAGTGTTGGACTGGGCAGTGAAATTTTATTGGATTCCTTTGTTGGGGGTTCTCTTAGTAGGTAGCCATTTTGCTTATGTAAATTATGTTAAAACAGATACTCAGTAAGCTTCCACGAAAGTCGTTTAAATCGACTGAAAACCGTGATAATGGTGGAAATCTCGCCATAAACTCAAAAAATTCCAATGGCTCAAGAAGCAGTGATTTTGGGGTTAAGTCAACGAAGCTGAACAGCACATCTGTAACAGCAAATAATTCTGCATCAGACACAGGACAAAACCATGGTAACAATATTCAGCAAGGTTTGACTTCAAAGCTGAATGGACTTCTGGGGTTTTCTTCATATGAAGGTTTGCCTGAACTCAGGGATGTTCCAAATTCTGAGAAGCAGAACTTGTTTATAAAAAAGCTCAACCTTTGTTGTATTGTATTTGACTTCAGTGATCCAACGAAGAATCTCAAAGAAAAGGACATCAAGCGGCAAACGTTGTTAGAGCTGGTAGATTATGTAACTTCTGTGAATGGAAAATTCACAGAAACTGTTATGCAAGAAGTTATAAAAATGGTGTCTGTAAATTTATTTAGAATAATCACTCCTCAACCACATGAGAATAAAGTTGTAGATGGTGTTGAGTTGGAGGAGGAGGAGCCTTCTATGGATCTTTCATGGCCACACTTGCAGCTTGTGTATGAGCTTTTCTTAAGGTTTGTGGCATCGCCTGAGACAGATGTAAAACCAGCTAAACGATTCATTGATCAATCCTTCATTCTCAAGTTTCTGGATTTATTTGATTCTGAAGATCCCAGGGAAAGGGAGTACTTGAAAACAATTCTCCACCGCATTTATGGCAAATTCATGGTGCATCGACCATTTATCAGGAAAGCTATCAATAACATTTTCTATCAATTTATTTTTGAGACCGAGAAACATAATGGAATTACTGAACTTTTAGAGATTTTGGGTAGCATTATCAATGGGTTTGCTTTGCCGCTAAAAGAGGAACACAAAATGTTCCTTATTCATGCTTTAATTCCTCTACATAAGCCAAGATGCTTGGCAATGTACCATCAACCATTGTCATACTGCATTACACAGTTTGTGGAGAAAGACCACAAGCTTGCTGATGCTGTAATAAGGGGTTTGCTAAAGTATTGGCCTCTAACTAATTGCTCGAAGGAAGTCATGTTCCTAAATGAGCTGGAGGAAATTTTGGAAGCAACTCAGCCAGCAGAATTTCAGCGTTGTATGGTGCCCCTGTTCCAGAAAATTGCTCGGTGTTTGAGCAGTTCACACTTCCAGGTAACGTGCTTCCAAATTCTTGGTTATGTTTTTGTTTTGTTCTTTTGCTAAACACACTTCTCTGCATTAACGTGTTCTAAATTATATGTTTTTGTGCGTAGTGAACTTCTTTTCTGAACTATGTAAATCTTTAAAATTTTCAGTTATGAAATTATCAATCAACTGCAAACAAAATTTTGTAGTCAGATCCTGTAAGCTCATACCACTGATTTTTTGCCTCATTTTTTATTCATAATGTCCACAATTGGGGAAATGAGTTAGTGTTGACTATTAATCCAAATTGTTTTGTCTCATCTTTTTGTTGTTTCCTATGTTGTAAACACACCTATTCCAACTCATTCTTCAATGTATTTGTCTTTGTTGATGAATTGGGCTTGTATAAAATCCAATCATGTAAGTATTGTTGCTAAATCAAGTTCTGAATTGCTTGGGATTTGCTAGTCTTTCTTTCTTTCTTTCTTTCTTTTTTTTGCTTTGATGTACTTTTTTCTGGTGCTCTAATCTTGATATTGGCATTTGTTATATGGGAATTAGACTTGTGCGTTGAAGGCCTTGTCAACTTTTTATTAGTTTAGCTTTGAGGTTAACCCCGCTCAGACACTTGGACTTTGCCAATTACACAAACATGCGCTGATAGGAGACAAATATGATGTTTATGTAATTGGTGATTGTATACGACAACTACTTAGTAGCTTTGTGATAGAGGTTGTGCTCCTATCTACAACAGTGTTTTCTTCTACATTCATTCATTAAAATAACTATGAAGATACTTTTGGGCTGGTTTGGAACTAATGGAGGCATCCCAAGCCCACACTGTAAATTCTGAGCTCGGAACAGGCTTAGGCCAGTTACATCAAAGACAAAATGACCAAGCCCTACCATTTCTCCATGCTGCTGAGTAGATACCCAGTCGCAAGGTCATGTCTAATGTGATTTCATGTACTAATAAAAAAGTTTGAAGTTGTCTTTTGTTTCTATCAGAAAATAGCAAAGAGGACACAACTAGAGATCAATACTCCACCAAGAACTTTATATATGATTAATTTAGGGTGTTGTTAAGTAAAATGGTAATTGATAGCTTGGTTATCTTATCTCATAGGAGTTCTAAATTAGACCGTTGAGAAAGTAATAAATTGTTGGAGAATATCATAATAGTTCAAAATGAATCTTTTAATGTAGTTAGTTTTGGTTAATTGATTGTTACTGATGAGGAACAGATGGACCGATTGGCCTTGGATTTTGAAGAAGAATTGGGAATTCCATCGTTTAGGATTTCTAATTCAATTAGGATTGTTGCTTTAAAATTTATAATTTTATGAGGATTGTTACTTTGCGATTTATAATTCATTAGAATTGTTTTTGCTTTAGGATTTCTACTACTATATATATGTACTTTGCGTTGTTTTTAGAATCAATCAAATTTCGAAGTATTCAGTTATTCTTTTTTAAGAATTCGGCTTCTCGCCTTTTTTTTATTTTCTTATTCATCATCCAAACTAACGTTATTGGTTTGAAATTCCTGATGGAGTATAATCGTCTCGATTCTTTACACGTTTCTGTTCTGCGTCAGTTGGTATCAGAGTGAGGTCATCCATGGTAGATAATCACGAAACTCGACTTACTGCGGTGGAGGCGTCCGTGGTAGATTTAAGGAAGCAAATCGCCCAACTAACTCTAGCTATCTGGGGTAACAACCAACCAGCGGCAGTAAATTCCACCACCAGCAGCTCCTGAAATCGTAGTTCCCTAGCAAAATCGGAACTACTATAGAGGTCGCGAGGAATTTAACGAAGGGTCTATTGCTGGATCGGAAGATGGAGAAGTTACTTATGTGGTGAAAAAAATTTTATGTTCTCCAAAACAGGAAGATGAGACCCAAAGGAATAAGATTTTCCAAGCAAAGTGTCGAGTGGGAGAAGCCGTATGCAGATTAATCATCGATAGTTGCAGTTGCGAGAATTTGATCGCTTCACAATTGGTGGAGAAATTGAAGCTACCCACACATCCTCACCCCACACCATACAAAATTGAGTGGATTAAGGAAGGACTATCAATTGAAGTCAACAGAATTTGCAGCGTTCCTATCTCAATAGGTAAATCTTATACTAACTCTGTTGATTGCGATGTTGTAGATATGGATGCTTGTGGAATCTTGTTAGGACGCCCTTGACAGTTTGATGTTGATGCCTTGCATAAGGGGAAGGAGAATTCGTACATGTTTGTGTGGAAAAATAAGATCATTATTTTGCCTTTTGGATCTACTAAATGTTCTAAAGTGGAAGGGAAACCTATTATTGCTGTCTCTACTGAATTCCAGAAAGTGTCAAGCAAAGTTGAGGAGTCTGGGGGTGCATTGGCTTTAGTGACTAGAAAGAAAGATGAAGAGAAGGAAGCGACACATACTCCACCGCCCATTAAAGAACTGTTGGAGGAGTTTCCAATGGTAGTGGAAGAGCCAACACACTTGCCGCCTTTGTGAGATATATAACATCATATTGATTTCATTCCTAGATCCAAGTTGCCAAATCTACCTCATTATAAGATGAGTCCGAAGGAAAGTAAAATTATTCAAAAACAGGTTGAAGAGTTGTTGGAAAAAGGGCACATTTGAGAAAGCATAAGCCCTTGTGGAGTTCATGTATTATTGGTTCCAAAGAAAGATGGGACTTGGAGAACGTGCGTGGATAGCAGAGCCATCAACAAAATTACTATTTAGTATCGTTTTCCTATTCCTCGCTTGGAGGACATGCTGGATCAGTTATCAGGATCTACAGTTTTCTCCAAAAAGGCGCACTTCATTCCTTGCAAGAAAACTAATGATGTATCTCATATTGCCAAGTTATTTTTCCAGGAGATAGTTCGTTTACATGGCATTCCAAAGGCTGCAACTAATAAGCATAGGCATTTCAAGTCTTTCAATGTTGGTGATCAAGTTATGGTTTATTTACGCAAGGAGCATGAAGGCGGACAGCGGGAGCTTGACTAAAAAAATATTGGTCCTTTTCAAATTGATCAGCGGATTAGATGTCCAAAATGTTTAACATGACGGACTTGTTTCCTTATTATCCTGTTGATAACTCGAGGACGGGTTCTTTACAAGTGGAAAGGAATGATGCGGAACAAATGAACCAATTGGCCTTGGATTTTGAAGAAGACTTGGGATTCCATCGTTTAGGATTTCTAATTCAATTAGGATTGTTGCTTTAGGGTTTATAATTCAATTAGGATTGTTGCTTTAAAATTTATAATTCAATTAGGATTGTTGCTTTAGGATTTATAATTCATTAGAATTGTTTTTGCTTTAGGATTTCTACTACTATATATATGTACTTTGCGTTGTTTTTAGAATCAATCTAATTTCGAAGTATTTAGTTATTCTTTTTTAAGAATTCGGCTTCTCACCTTTTTTTTATTTTCTTATTCATCATCCAAACCAATGTTATTGGTTTAAAATTCCTGACGGAGTATAATCTTTCGATTTTTACACGCTTCCGTCTTGCGTCAGTTACTCATGGTAGAAGGTTCAGATAAGACCTGTAAGCGATCTAGCTTAGTGTTTGTTGATAATGAATCCACTCGAAAAAATTTAGAACAGATACTGTTGGTTTGTAAGTTGTGAAGGTTATGTCATGACAGTTATTGCATGTGATCCTGGATTTGAACACAAAAACTGTTTTTGGTACATTTTGGACATTCTTGGTTTATATAGGACGCAGTCAATGTAATGGGCAATGAGTATATTAGCTACTAGTGTTATCAAGTTATGAGATTCTGTGTAGGCTGAGTTGTACAATCTCTTCTTCCTTGTTGTCTGGATGTTCACTGTCCCCTCTTTCTTCTGTATGGGAATAGCGCTGTTGTAGCCCCTTGGAAATGGTTAAAGCAAGGCATTCTAACAGTAACAACTAACAAGATCTCTACGATATGGTTTATAACTTGAGATTAAATTGCATTCTAACTGTAACAACTAACAAGATCTCTATGATATGGTTTATAACTTGAGATTAAATTGCATGAGCTAGTGACGAGGATGAATCATGCAAGTTGGGGTGAGGAAATATGATGAACTCCTTTCCCACACTCCCCTGAAAAGATTATCCT
>CAOGCB010759793.1:0-11173 GCA_948266635.1 Cnidoscolus chayamansa
AAGTTGGCTAATTACAGCCTTATGGTTTTATATTGTGTCCACTGTGTAACACATCACTGATTCTAGGTGCATAGTTCTTCTCTAGCACCCCCAAAGAACTTCGGTATTATATTAAATGCTTTACTAGGTTGATAAAAAACATATGGCAATACTTCTTCCTAATGCATATGAATTTTCCATTAATTTTTTTTAACAAAAATATAGATTCTGTTATAGATGTGAAGTGGAAAAGAACATTATGAGCTATTCATTCTAACAAAATAATCATGCTAAATTAAATGTATTGATTGTATGATTAATTGTCCATGATAAGCAAATGCTTTAACAATTTTTTGTTATTTTTTATTCAATAGCTAAATACAAGTGTGTGTGCATATATATATATGTAAGTATATATGTATTTATGTATGTATATATGTATGTACATATGTATAAGTGTTGTATGCTCATATAATTTTTTTAGGTGACTTGGCATATTTAACATTAATATAAAGTTTTTTCTAAAGGAGAGAAGAAAATAAATGAACTAGATTTTGAAAGAGAAAATTTAATTTAAACAATTAAGGAAGCTTTGTCTCAAATAATTTGAAAGCTTTTCCCCCCTAGATGAGTTTGCTGGTGCATACACATTTGTAGGAACTAGGAAGCTCTTGTTCATTGTTAATTGCAATTTATATTTTGACCGTGGTTTTTTTTTATCTTATTCCTTTGATCTAAAGCCATGTTTCTCATGATGGATAAGTCCAAATGAGGAATAGAAAAAAGAACTTGTGGTTTTAATTGTCTGTTACATATTGAAGGATGAAGGTTGGAAATAAGTTGGGAACTATGTTATTTGAACTCGGTGATGCATGTTGGAAATGTGTACTTATCTATGTGTTAGACTTGCAAACTTTCTAAATAGAAAAGATGTTGATAGTGATATAACTGTAGACAATGTAAATAAAATAAATTTAAAAATATAAAATTATATAATAATAACTATAGTCTAAGTACAAATCATCAATTAAACCAAATAGATCATCCAAAACACATCCAAATAACTAGTTTTGTTTGAGAAGCAAGAAATGTTCCATTATCTGTGCTCTTTAACTTGAGAGAAAATATTGCTCTATTAACCATGCGCTTTAGCTTGAGAGAAAATAGCACTATATTAACTACTTTTTTTTTTTCAATGTTTAAAGATCTTTTTTACTTGAGCATCCATCTATCCAATTGCATGAACATGTATAGAATGCATATCTCGTGTTGACACTAGTATGGCATGGCAAAATAAAGAGTCAGTGTATCAGAGGGGGGAAATGGAGGAAATAATTGTTAATAGCTGTAATTAGTTGAGTGGATGTGATAGGGTGAGAAACAATTATTTTAGTTAGGGTTATGTTGAGTGGATGCGATAGGGTGAGAAACAATTATTTTAGTTAGGGTTATGTTGAGTGGACACGATAGGGTGAGAAACAATTATTTTAGTTAGGACAATGAACTGTGAAAGAGAGGGACTAGAATTGTATTGATAGGTCCTATGGCTCCCATGTAATGCAAAGTTAGGTTCACATGCCTATAAACAAGTTAACTCACACTTATAAATAAGCCAACTTGCAAGTAGAAATGCGTCAAGTATTAATAAGCTTAATGTAGGATTGTTTATGAAATGAGCCTAAAAAGTTAATTCTTGAACTCAACTCATTGAACCCTTACTGTAGCTAGGAGAAAAATGATAAGAAGCAATCAATGGTCAAACATAATTAAGCATTAACCTATATATTTTCACAGGTACAGTGGAAGAGGCCTCTTTCTGGATCCTCCTACAGTCCATATGTGCAACACGATATGGAACCTTTGCTTTCCTGACTGGATGCATTCTGAAAATGTGATTTATAAAGACATGGGTTAGTAAATATGAATATTTTGGTGTTTATTTACACTGGCTAACTATTCTCTCTTTCCATTTGGGTAAAGTATGTAATATGTTCTTATGATTACAGCCTTCAGCTCTCGTGATGATATTTTTCACAAGAGCAGGGATAAATCAGATCTCTGTAGAATTTATATGTCATATATATCGCAACAATTATCACAATATTCAAGATCAAAAGGAACTATCCATATTGGAGCATTGATTATAGAACCAGGTAAGAGAATCATCAGTATTTGGGTTTCCATTTCTTGTTTTTTTCCATTTCTATAATATGGCCGTTTATTTATAAGTTTGCCTATTAATTATCAAACACATAAGATAATTCAAGGGATATGCAATAATATGTGTTGTACTATCCCTAGACCACTTTTGCAAATTGTGGCATACATAAAATCTATGTTTAGAGTGCTACTATCCTTAAGGGTATAATAGTTGTTAATGCCATCTTTGCTTTGAGGTGAGATGCCTCATAAATCAGTATTTTCTTTATGATTAGGCACATATTTTTGGTCTGAGGTGTTGAAAGAATGAGATAATTTTTATTGATAGTGAATGAAGATATTTGTACACATATATAGTGAAATATACCCTAAATTAATGACCTACTCACATTCTACTTTCTATCTTTTCTTATACACATCAATTACCAATTTTATCCTTTTTTTTTTGTTTCTTAATACATTTCAAATACCTATTCTATAAGATTCCCCCACAAGCTTGAGAATAGATATCAATCATGCCTAGCCTGTTACAAATATAAACAATGTGAGCCCCATCCAAACTTTTTATAAGAACATTTGCCAATTACTCTTCAATCTCAACATGCTCAGTCAAATAATGTTTTGTTGAATTTTCTCATGATCAAAGTGAAAATCAATTTTAATATGTTTGGTTTGTTGATGAAATACATGATTTGAAGCTATGTGAAGAGCAACTTAATTATCATACCACAACTTTGCAAGCAAGAGGATTTTGATTTTGATATCTTCTAGTAACTGAGAAATTTATGGTACTTCACACGTTGTTTTTGTTGCTACTCTATATTATGATTCAATAATAGATCAATAAACTACTCTTTGCTTCTTACTCCTTTATGTCATCAAGTTACCTTCAACAAATGCACAGTAGCCTAAAGCTGATCTACTTGGGCTCCCAATTTTCATTAGAAAGACATTCAATATTAGAATGTCCATGAGTTTTTGTACAAGAGGCCACATCTTAGGGCTCTCTTCAAGTGACATAGAATTTGTTCCAAAGCTCTCCAATGATTGACAGTTGGAGTAGACATAAACTGAATGACTAAACTGACAGAGTAAGCAATATCAGGGTGGATCATTATCAAATGCTTCAACTTCCCAAGCAACATTCTATATTTCTTTGGATCTTTAAATAAGTCACCATCCTCTATTGGTGTATTGCAAGGCTTAGCACTTAGTTCTTCTATTTCTGCTAGCAAATACAAGACGTATTTTCTCTTAGTCAGAAAGATTCTTTTTTTTGCACCTCAAAACTTCAATGCATAAGAAATACTTCAACATATCTAAGTCTTTTGGTTTGAAAATTGTCATTAAGGAAGGACCTGAGAGCTGAAATTCCTGTGATATTAATGCCCCTCATAACTATGAAGTCCACATAGATATTGACAAGACCATTCTCAAAATGCTTATAAAACACAAAATGGTTAGACTTGCTATTTTTCATGCCAAAATTTTGAACCACGTCATTGAATCACCCAAACCAAGCTCGAGGACTGTGTTTTAAACCATGTAAGGATTTGCAAAGTGTTCTCATTTTATCTAGCTCCCTCTGGGCAACAAACTGATATGGTTGCTCCATATAAACCTTTTCATGAAAATCCTCATGAAGGAATGCATTTTTGATATTTAGCTAGTGCAAAAGCTAGTTATGTATAGAAATAAATAGCTGAACAAAAGTAAATTTATCCACAGGAGGAAATTTGTTTGAATAATCAATTCTATAAGTTTGAGCACAGCCTTTAGCAAGAAGTCGTGCTTTTAGATGAGTTGTAGAACCACTTGGATTCACTATACCCTTTTGCAACCAATAGTTCGCTTACCTATGGCTAAATTGTTGTGTTCCCGGGATAAGAATCGTGTCATAGGGCATTCATAGTCGGATTCGATGATGGAAGCCTGCCCCTTGTTGCGGTTTCTTCCTCTAGTGGAACTTGTCAAAGGGAGCTCCAAACCTTCAGAGTTGTTGAGAAGAGAGAGCCTTAGACCTCTTGAAAGTTTTAGAGAGATGGAAATTCTGCTTATTCCCTAATTCACTTTCAACTCTTCTTTAAATAGAGTTTACAAATAAATAGAAGAAACTGTTACATTGTTGTAGAACAAGAAAGGAAATGCTAATCTGTTGATTGACCATGATTTGCTCTTAGCGAGAATCATAGTGAGAACTGCGCCACCCTTGAATCCATCCTAGCGGGCACGCAACTTGTGAATCATGCTTGGCGCGTATTGCATTGTTGATACTCCTGTCCTACGAATGCATCCGTAACAAAAATACACTAGTTTCCAAGTATTATTAGTATCTAAAGCCATCATATCTTATGTTATTGCTGCACACCAGCCAAGATGAGATAAAACTTCCCTAATAGTTTTAAGAATAGAAATAGGATAATTGAGTATATGATAAAAAGAATGAAATAGGATAAATGCACTTACGTTTGCCTTTTCAAAGAGCAATAGGAATTTCAAGATCTTAAAGAGGATAATTAGTGGTAATCCACTAATTGGATCTTCTGGCGAATAAGTTGCTAGTGAAGGGTTTGAGTTAAGAGGCTCTGGTCTACTGGAGTAAATATGAATGGGAGGAAGTCGAACAAGCGCTATTAGATGTGATTGAGTCTATGTATGAGAGACTTGTATAGAGTTAGTAGAAGAGGAAGGAAAGAAAGGGGCAGACTAAAAGAAAACGAACATTTGATGAAAGAAGGTAATAGTTGAAATAGGTAATGAACAAACCTTTATTTCTCATATATATAGTTCTTATTTGTAGAGCTATGTATAGGCATTGTGTCTAATACTAATTTTAGAACTGGAAACAACATCTGTACATAAAATCTTTGCATATTCTACACATAATTTTGTCCTACTTTAGTGTGATTGAATTTGTCATGATTTTGTGTGATTTAGTTGACTCATAGGGAAGAAATATTCTCTTTCGAGAATATCATTCAATTCTCCTCAAGCTGGATGGAAGATATCTTTCATTTCCAGATTGCCAACCAAGAACTTGAACTGCCTTGCATGAAGACCCTTAGTTAGAACATCAACTACTTGTTGTGATGTAGGAATGTAGGGTATGCAGATCATTCCATTATCAATCTTCTCCTTTATGAAGTGTTTGTCAACATCTATGTGCTTAGTTTTGTCATGTAACATAGGATTATGAGTGATAGAGATTGCTACCTTATTATCGTAATAGACCTTTGTTGGTTGAGTCACTGAAATTTCCAGCTCTTCCAGTACTCTTTTTATCCATTATGCTTCACAAATGCCATGAGCCAATTATCTAAATTCTGCCTCGACACTACTCTGGCCGCATTGTTTCTAATGCCAATTATCTAAATTTGGTGACTTGAAAATTTGGTCAACCTCTGGCCGCAAACGAATGTATAGTAGCCAGAGGTTGACCTTTGTCACCAAAGTCATCCTTTCTGACATGGATACAAACTTTTATAGCATTTAAAATGATTGCAATAGCTTTTTGCTATTAACTCTTCAACTTTTTCTGTGCCTTACTTTGTTTTCTTCCTGACTTTTTTTTTTCCAGTTTTTTTCTAATCTCCCCATTTTTGTTCATTTGATTTGGTGCTGATAACACACATAAACCCAAGGAAATGAATGTTGCATGCACAGCATTTTTGAAGTCGTATGGAACAAATTGCACTCACTGCATTCTTTATATATATATATGTGTGTGTGTGTGTCTGATCTGCTATTTGACCTCAGTATGTTCATTATGGGTGGCTGTGGACAAGATTCTGAATTCTCATTATGTTTATTTCTCTGCAAATTGGACTTCTCTCTAGTTATTCAAGGTGCTGGCGGAATGCTTATGATTGATCCACTTTTCCAACGGGTACTTGTAAATGAGTGCCGAAGTAGAAATATTCCAATTATATTTGATGAAGTCTTTACAGGTTTCTGGCGTCTTGGAGCCGAGGTTGGTTGCCCTTCCTTTCTCATTCACAACTTTCCCCCTCAATTGTGAATTTCACTAAATCTAATGGAAGTTTATAAATCATTTTTGTTGCATTTGATATTTTTAGAAGCTTATCCTTCTCTCATCTTATTTCATCAGAGTGCTGCAGAACTCCTTGGTTGCGTACCAGATATAGCCTGCTTTGCAAAGCTGATGACGGGGGGAGTGATACCCTTGGCTGCTACATTGGCTACAGAAGAAGTTTTTAATTCATTTATTGGAGACTCAAAGGTAGTATATTGCAGTGGGTTTATTTGATACCAAAATTTATCTTCAGAAATTCATTTGATGACTTGTGAGATTGTACTTGTGGCTTTTACATTCTTGTAACAATGTTCCCTTGATATCATGGATGCATTTGCAAATCGCAACTGAATTGAGTTTAATTGTTTGCCAAAATACCATTCCTTTTATGGCCATTTTGGTCCACCTGGTAGATGTATTACCTTTGGCTTTTGAGAGATTTTCAATTTAGAAAATTCTGGAAGTTGAGTCAATATGAAGTTTCAAATCTGAATTTTATGCATTTTTCCATGTTATGGATGTAAAATTTTTTAATGAATATTCAACTGTTTTTATCACTTTTCCAGGGAGAAACCTGTTTTACTTCAACCTTCTTGTTTGCTTGTCTTGCAATCATTTATAGATGTGAGAGCTTAATATCTTCTGGAAAGTATGGTCAGCACAAATGAGTAATTTAAACCTATTTGAATCTGGTTGTAGCTCAAGGCCCTGTTGCATGGACACTCGTACTCTGCTCACGCTATGGGGTGCACTGCTGCTGTTAAATCCATTAAATGGTTCAAGGATCCCCTGACAAATCATAACATCATTGCTGACCAAGGGTTGCTTAGGGAGGTATGAGGAATTTATTCATGTTGACCATCCATGAGCTTCATTTTGGTGCTTAGCAGTGTATGCCTTTTTAGTTACATGCTTCTATATCGTCTACATATATAACTAATGTTGATTTTCACAATAACAAAGTTAAATCATAATTCATTTCGCACTCCATCTCCAATGCAAAAGGGTGGTTGGGGTGTTGTGGTGTGGGGCAGCAGAGGAACACCCAAAACACAAGCAAAATGATGTCCTTTATATTTATGCTGAATTGAAATCATATCATCTAATTTGATATCTATCTTAGCAACACGACCATGGAACAGAGGCTAACTGGTTATTCAATTTCCCTAACTGGCTAGGAAATAGGGAGCTGCATTTATTATTATTATTATTATTATTATTATTTAAACCTTCTGCCTCTGGGTAAATTTCTTCAGTGATTTCCCATCATTCCATCCATGCTCGTCTACATGTAGTGATCAAACAATGAAACAAAACTGCCGACTTTTCATCTCCCCAACTTTCCACCCAAAATAAGAAGAAAAGAGGAAGATTTTAGCTGGCTTATCCATTTGTTTTTTTTATGAAGTTGATTTGCTATTGTATTTTAATGCTTGCAGTTATGGAATATGGAACTGGTGCAGCAGATCTCGTTGCATCCTTCTGTTCAAAGAGTGGTTGCGTTGGGGACTCTATTTGCTCTAGAACTACGAGCAGAAGGGAATAATGATGGGTATTGTCCCATTTGCTTGCTCTTTTTGTCATTTAATGTGCATAGAATTACTTCCGTGATTATGAACTTTTCTATTTATTTTTAAAAAGTTAAAAGTTTTGCTATTTATCTCTTGCATGTCATGAATGCCCCTTACGAGTTATTAGGTAACTTTTTTTTCAACTGCTAAGAAAGTAGGACGGGACTAACTCACCCCCAAAAGCTTAAGACAACATTCTTTTTCAATTTTGGAGAGGTTATATCCCATTATATTTAATCAATGTAAATCTGAATTTTTAGTTTGTGATGCTTGGGAACTAGCTAAGTATAAGAGACTTTTTATTTACTCTAGTATCTTGGGACGTATTCAAACTGTCTTTATCTGGTTATTGATGGTTTGTTACTTTCATTGATTGTTACACAAAATTGATTCAGGTTTACTTGATGAGAACGAAGAGTGACGAGTTTTCTTGCTTCCAACAATTCTATAAAATGATATATACCTAATTGATGCTCAAATTTAAATTCTAAGTACTGATAATGATACAACATACATGAAAAAAGTCATACAGAATACATGAAAAAAATCATACATAAATACATGAAAAAATTCATACATAATACATGAAAAAATTCATACATAATACATGAAAAAAGTCTTTCAGAGATCAGAATTATTTGGATACACATGGAATTGTACATTAGACTAGTTGTGTTGATACTAGTTCTGAAAATGGGGTGTTTGACTGGAAAAATAGACATCTACGTTAGCTCGTACTCTCATGTTTATTATGAACCTTCCTACACCTTATTGGGGGGTGTTGTTTTGTTTGCAGCCTACTTAATTCACTTAATCTGCCCGCACCTTTGCTAGATGAAATAAGAAAACTAGGTGCTAAGCTTTGCAATGCTCCAATGACTCCTAATCAAGCTTACAACAAAAGATGGTGAATTATTTGAAAATCTAAAGAAGTATTGGAGATTGGTTGGAAAGTTGAACTATTTGACAATAACCTATTCTGAAATTGTGTGCTCAGTGAGCGTAGCAAGTCAGTTTGTATCTGGTCCAAATGTTACTCATTGTAAAGCTTTGGGATAAATTCTATGCTCTTTGACGGGAGCTCATGGACGTGACTGTTACAGATAGGGACTAAGGACAAAAAATAAAGATGAGAATAGAGAGAATAGAGATGGAAATTAGAGAGAATAAAAAATTAGGGTTGAGAGAGAATATATTGGGAGAGAAGATAATGGAATTGAGCAGAGAAAGAGGTTGTTTATTGATATTTTTCATTCACAATCCAGGTACACAATACCCTTCATATGAGGATCTTCTTGTCCCCAAGAAGATCAAGGAGGTTGAAATTACACAAATCATTCCACTACAAGAGAATGATTTTCACTCGCTCTAAGCAGAATTATCTTATTTAGATATTAGTATAACTCATCCATACTATTTCTTTTCCTTTGCCTTCTTGATTTCTCCCATTCATCTTTCATCAGAGTGATAAAAGCACATGAATAGACTTTTCTTTGTGTCAATTGCAGCTCCAAATACATTGCAAGATTTTGATCTTCATAGAATTGCTCTTCACCAAAACGCTCAAGAAGAACCTTATCTTTATTATCTTCACACTTTCCTCCAGCTTCATCACATATCATCTTCTCATTCTCATTGCCCTTCAATATGATAATTTTGACAGACATCAATAGAAGCAGGAACGTTTGCAACTGCAAAAGCGAAATTATGATTTACATCTTCTGCATATTGACTAATCAGCTCCATCTGCTCCTTAGGAACACTATCCACTTCAAAACACTTGATACATTTCCTAATCCAAAACATTGGTTCCTTTTCTTCGATTGTCACCAATGCAAATTTCGGCAGAAATTTGGGTATACTTGCACAGTCAGACATGGAACCATAGTTGTTTGGCTCCTTGTGCGTTTGGTTGATGCTCTTCCAAGGAATTGGAAGAATATCTTTTTCTCCTAACACGACTGCTAGATTGTTTTCCTCGTTTACTCTGGATGTTTATCTTCTGCTCTGATCTATAATTCCAAACATAGATCGCATTTCCAAGATTACACTCCTTGTCTCCATCGCATTTCCCTTAATTTGTTCTTTTAGTTTTGTATTTTTCCTATTTTGTTGTACGTGATTGCTGGTTAATCTCACAGGATTTGGTCATTCTGATAATGGCAGTTGAAACCTGGGACTTGTTGGCTCTGAAACCAAATGTTATAGATAGGGACTTAGGACAAAATAGAGACAAGAATAGAGATGAGAAATAGAGAGAATAGAAAATTAGGGTTGAGAGAGAATAGATTGGGAGAGAAGAGAATGTAATTGAGCAGAGAAAGAGGTTGTTTACTGATATTTTTCATTGATAATCCAGGTACAACTATTTCTTATTTTTATACATATTGTTGCACAACTTTGTACAGCTGGCTCCATAAGCTAGCTACAGCTAGCACAGCTCAAGCTGCATAATAGCCTAAACAACTCTAACCGAAACAATTATTTCCCTCCAAAATCCAATCCCACTTGATAATCAAGTTGCTTTACGTATTGCCTCAAATCTAATGTTCACGAGTGAACCAACCATATTGAAATTGATTGACACTTCGTTCGTTATTATTTCAACTAGGTACGTTAAGATTTGGGAGCAATTGGTAGATATTCTTACTGTTTAAATGAGGTTCGTGTTGATTATATTTGTAACAAGCTAATGATTGATACGTGTACTCCAGTCCAGTGAGGAATATTGCAGAATATAGATAATTGATTATATTAAGAAACAAATAGATAGAAGATAAAATTTTATATAATATAGGTAGTTGATGTGTGCTAAAAAAAGCTAGAATATAGAATTTGAGGTCCACTAATATAGGGAATATTTCTCCTATATATTTATACCAATCTCTACATTGAAAAAGCAGTTAAAATTCTTCAATTCTCTTCCAATTCTCGTAACAGTTAGAAACTACTGGGGCATCAATGCATCTATTTCTTCTTTTTTTTTTTTTCTTCTTCTTCAGTAAGTGACGCAAATTAAGCAAGCGTATTAGAGTTGGTCCTTTATTCATTCTTGAGGACAAGATGGGTTTTCAAGATGTAGGGATTATTATGGACAAGGGGATGAGATTGGATTAGTTGACTAAGATTGTACTGACTGTAGTAGGTAGGGTTGAGACATTCTAACTATAATACAACAACAACAAAGCCTTAGTCCCAAACAAGTTTGGGTTGGCTGTATGAATCCTCTAACAAATAAGCTCACAGGTAATATCCTAATCACACGCCTTAGACTCTTTCCATTACTTGAATTTTACGCCTCCATTCAAGTCTATTACTAACTAAATCCGCATCAATATTTAAGGCTCGTAAGTCTCTGTCCATTACTTCCTTCCAAACTGTCCAAGGTCTACCTCGACCTTTCTTAACCCCATCAACCATCAAGTTCTCC